>MQRK01164378.1:0-10422 GCA_001938485.1 Girardia tigrina | reverse complement strand
ACGCTGCCCGAGAGCTTTGTGCTGTATACGGAGAAGGTGCTATAGTTGATAGAACCGCTCGTGATTGGTTTGCAAAATTTAAAATTGGCAGTTTTGACCTCAAGGATGCACCTCGTTCAGGACGACCAAATGAATTCGATGAAGAGCGTTTGAACAAACTTTTGCATGAAGACGCTCGTCAAACCACTCGAGAATTGGCGGAACAAATGGATTGTGATCAAAAAACTGTCGTGAACCACCTGAAATCAATGGGAAAAGTTCAAAAAATGGGAGCTTGGGTCCCACATCTTTTGACCGAAAACAACAAAAACCAGCGATCCACAATTTCAACGAGTTTGCTTGCCCGTCAAAGCTCTGCTCACGGTCATAAGCAACAATTTCTTTATCGAATTGTAACGGGTGAAACAGCACAAAGAATGGCGTAGCCGAGAAGAACAATCGACACCGCGAGCAAAACAGGATCTTCATCCACGAAAGACAGTGCTTTGCATTTGGTGGGGTTGGAAAGGGATTATTCATTATGAATTGCTTCCTCGAAACCAAACAGTGAACGCAGAACTTTATGTTCAGCAGCTGCATAGACTCAACAAGAGTGCATATAAGACAAAAATATCCGGATCGACAACATGGCGTTATTTTGCAACACGACAATTACCAGAATTACAAAAGAAGCCATTCAAACGCTTGGTTGGGAAGTGTTACCGCACCCTCCGTATTCACCTGACTTGGCTCCATCTGATTTTCATCTTTTCCGTTCGCTTTCTAAAGCTTTGTGTGGTGTTTCGTTCAACAATGATGGAGAACTGCAAGTTCGGTTGGCTGAATTCTTCGAGTCAAGACCGGGCGATTTCTACCAAAGAGGCATTGAAAAACTCGTTGAACGTTGGGAACAATTCGTGAACAATGGCGGAGATTATATTTGTGATTAATTTGTAGTAACTTTTTTGTTAAAAAATAAAATTTTAATTTTTCAAAAAACGGCGGGAACTTATTCCTCAACCCAATAATATTAAATGTGATTCCAAATAATTTCATTATTAATTTTCGCATTTTGTGTATTTGTTTTAAATATCAAATATATTTTGTGAAACGAATTCATTCTATATATAAAATCTAATATTATTAATAACAATATTTATTTTTTTTTACTTTTCTCATTAATTTCTTTTACAAAAAAAATTTTAATAATGTTTTATTAAAAATCAATATCAAAAAAAATGAAAATATTGAATTTTAAATAGTAAAAAATTTTTATTGAAAAATAATAATTCTGAAATAAAATTTGATAAATAATTAAAAATTAAAGAAAAAAACGAAAACTATTTTCTGAAATTTTATTTGATTTTTAACACGTGTATAGAAACAATGTTACAAAATAGATTTTATTATTTTTTTTTCTTTTTTTCTTTTGACAAAAGGGAAGAACAAAAACATCTGCTTTCTCTTTCATTTTAAATTGTCTAATTTTCATTTTGTTTTATTTGTAAAAAAATACAATACAAATATTCACCTGTTTACGTTTTTCTTCAGCTGATTTTAATTTCCTACTGAGTTTTTCTCTTGTTAATATTGGAGGGTTTTGAAGTGGTTCCAAATGCTAATAAATTCAATTGACAATTTTCATTAAAAGTTAGAAAAATAATTCAATTGAAAATTAAAAACAATAATTCTTTACCCTTAATCTGTTTGGTAATGTTTTACGAAATACGCTATCGAGTTCCGTTTTAGCGTTGTCTCCGCTGTCTAGTGGTATATCATACGCTACTGACTTCATTTCTTTACCTTAAAAAATAAAATATGATTATAGTATGACAAAATCCCCAGAAATATTATTTATATTTATTAAGAATTATTTATATCGGAAACATGTTCACAACTGAAATTATTTACAAATGAAGGGTAAAATATTTTTAAAAACACAAAAAAATAAAAAATTAATGTTTTTTAAAATAAATATTGTAAGAAATATTTTAATTTGTTTGAATGTGTAAATGTGCTGTATGTTGATTTAAGTATGTTGAATACCAGATGGAAATGGTATTTTTTTATTTAAATTTAAAGTGATTGACTGTTTGAACATAATTAGATCCTTAAACGCTGAATTGATAATGAGGTAGGAGCCTCAATTGCTGATATTGGCCCTATCAATTGACTTACATAACTCAGGGTACTGATGTCTATTTTGAGGAGCTCTATTACTGTCTTCTTCTGAATCGGATTGTTCATCTATGCTAGAGCTGTGATAGATCTCCTCGTCGTGTTCACATTCATCATCAGTTCCATTATGAACATAAGCTACTGCTGCCATCATCGCATGAACTTTAGATTCTTCTTCAAATCTCTTTCCCTGTTCCTTTCTTTCCTGTGACCTTGCAATCATCTCAGTTACTGGTTCGTCAACCTTTCCAATTATCATTCTTCTTACGGTCTTTTGATCCAACTGAAAATCCCATTCGAGTGCTGATGTTTTCTTATCAAGTGAACATTGACAGCCTCTCTTCTCTAAAATACTCAGGTCAATACATCTACATGAACAGATATCAAACACTTGAGAGAAACTCTTCACGATCTACTGGTAGCTTGCTAATTTACGTCGTGCTTCTTGAGTATTTTGTCAGGTCATTACCTTTTTGAATAAGACTTTGAACTTTCTGTACAACACTTTCGTACTCTACAATTGGTATGCTGGCAGTATTATATATATTAACTAGTAAATAACCCGTCATGTATGACGGATATAATTATATAGTTATATAATTATATAATTACAATTGTAAGTAGATAATTATATTAATAATAATTCATATGGAAAATTATCATGAATAATTCTGCTAATAATAATTTTCCATATGAATTATTATTAATATAAATATCTACTTACAATTGTAAGTAGATAATATGAGCGTTAGTGAAGCAGTGAGTGACTTGGGCTTTTATAAGATAAGATAAGTTCTTCTGCTACAGCTATGGCGATCTGAAGAACACTTAAACTTTTATCTTGAAACAAATGATGACGATAAGCCTTAAAAACGTCTTCACAAAGGGGTATTACATTTCTCGGCTGTTCCTTTGGATTACCTAACACTGAGTGACGATATTGACTTCTTGTGTACATACAACAAGCTATGAATAATAATTTTTAGTCAATTAAATAAGACCTTTGTCTAAAAGGAAACAAAACACAACATAAATAGTAGCTGATAAGCGTTGTATAGGTATAGTAAATACTTCAGTATGTACTTTTCATATATATATGACACATATGTAGATGGTTATCAACTTCAAGTACAGTGCGGCACCAATAGACATCAGCCAAACGGGCAGCCAATAACATTTCTGACTTTACTATAAATCATAGCAAGTTTCTAACGTTGCCAGAAAGTAAAATAAAAAATTCACCCACCCTAATATATATATAATTGTAATAATTTCACAGTGTTTCTTGTATTTAATATGAATATTATTATGTTAGAAAATTAAAAAATAATGGCAACTTATGTTTAAAAACAGAAACACGCAAAATTCATTGAAAGATCCTAAGGAGAATGCTGGAGACTGAAAAGAACGAAGAAAAGAAATTGTGAAACTAATTATTGCTAGATCTGCACTATATAATGTAATTAGTGATTTGTGTTTTCATTGGTGTAATATTGTCTTAAAATGTCACACTAACAAAAAAAATATTGAAACAGGGTGGCCTGTGAAGCACTTTATATCAGATATTTAGATCCTAAGATTAATGTGCAAACGGGTTTCTCGAAAAGCATATTGAAAGTGTTTAGATGACATAACAATCCATGGATGACATAATCACTGCTTACCTATATAAGCAGATTTAAAACTGTTTTTTTCTTCAGACCTGAAGATGACGGTCATAACGTCGAAATAATTGTCATAAAAATTAAATTATTATTTTAGTTCCTATATTCGAATGATGATTACTTTTTTTTTAATTCGCTGAGAAACGAAAGCCGATTGTCTTGTGCAGAACACTTTTTTGTAATGGAAAACGACTTATTCAAATAACTTTTACTTTCGATGAATTTTAAACCTCAAAATATTTTATTTTGAAGCATTTATATAAAGAAAATAATAACAAAGAAATCTTTTAAAGATTCACTTCAAAAACATCATTGAATAAATTTAATAATACAATTTTTTGCATAATTTCAAGACCGGCTTAATTTTTTCAATTAAATTAATAGAATAAATGATATAAACTAAAGTACACAAACTGGTGTATCGAAAATACTTAGTTATCAATGTGGAGACATAAAAATGTTAGGAAAATTTTTTAATAAGGTTATGTAAGTATGCAAAGCTTGAAAAAAGAAATTACTAAAATTATGAAGATCTAATTAAATATTTAATAATTAAAAATTTTTGAAGGTTTTAAATATAATATAAAAATTAAAATGCATATTTTTTATGTGTAACGATTTTTAAAAATTAATTAAATTAAACGAAACGATTAAATATTTTAAAATGTTATCGTACTTTAAAATTGATTTATAAATTAAAATAAAAAAATCAAATATCAATATTATAAGTATTTTTTATTTATATCGGTTTGAGATTTATAAAACAAATTGTTTCTCAAAAAACTAAGTTTGAATAAATTTTAGATTTAAACATTTTTTGATTAGTAAAATAAAGTTTGGATGTCTGAAATAACTCTTAATAATAATTCCGAGGATGTTCCAAGAGTCTCTAATAGTGAACATCACTTTTAATTCTAAAATGCTTTACTTTTCACTTTCCAATACAATATATATATATATATATATATATATATATATATATATCATTTTGGTCAGTTCTGAGTTAATTCTCTTTTTGAAATGACTGCAATTTCATACGAAAATCTAACTAATTTCATTCCACTAACAGAGGATGGTTACTCTCAACGACAGATTACTAATCGATTTGGAGTATCAAAGACTGGTATACAAACACTTGGACAAACATAAGGACAATTGATTCTCAGAAACGGCCTGTGTCACATTGAAAAATCCGTTTACCAAATGTTAAATGTTAGTGCAAATTCACAATCAAGTATGGTTCTTCATTACAGGTTGTATCCTAAGAATATAACCTCAGAAATTTCAAAAGATGAATTTTCTATTTGGTTGGATTTTTGTATCTTCTACAGACTAATACAACAATAAAATTCTGAGGTGTACTGTGATCAACTTGAAAAAAATGAAAGATTCAACCGAACAGAAAACGCCAAAATTGATTAAAAGAAAAGGTATAGTGTCTAGTCAAAAGCTTTTATAACAATGTGGGCCTCCCATCTCTTTCGAATGGTATTGAGCCACTAGGCTCTTTAGAGGGTCCACCCAAACTAAAGAGTGCTAGCAGCCTCCCGATAGACCTCCTACGGGGACGGAGTGCTTCAGTCTCCGAAATTTCTTGGGCTTCCCTGTTGCAAACGACCAATCATGAATTGTGGTACCATGATTGAGCATCCCTTTGGCGGTATTGGTGGACTTGGTACAGCCGCGAAAGGGACATTTGAACTTTCCCCTCGCATTTGGAACTGCGATCCTAAAAGACAAATGTGTATCTTCGGGATAAGTCGTTTGCTCCACCACCGTTGAAATAGTCGGGGTGACTGTTGCTGGCTGAAAATTGGTCGTTTGGATAAGTGAGGGTTCTTCGTCTCTGTCTGGATTGTCGCTTCTTCTGTTGGATTGCACTGATGATTCTGTCGGATGTTCATTGATATTCTCCCTCGCTTCTATTCGATGATCTTTACGCAGATGATCTTTACATCCTTTCGTTTTGTAACCTTTGCTGCATTTGGTACATTTAAACGGTTTTTCATCTTCTGGGAGCTGAACCTGGATGCTTACTGTGGATTCCGTGTGATCCCGCTTGAGATGTCTCTTCTACAAAAAGAGACAAAAGCAATTGAGTAATTTCGGCAGATCGGCTCTTGTTCTGTTCTGCTTCCCTTCTCTTATTAAGGAGTTGATGTATTGCCCTCTTTCTATTGTGGGGTCTCTGTGGACAATGTGGTACATGAAGTCTTCATACTTTGCACTATTCCCAAAGAGCCACTGTTTATCCACTCTCAGGCATTCGGAGAGAGCTTGCTTCTTTCTCCCACTGATCTTCTTTCCCATTGATATTGTTGCTCTCCACACACACCTCATAATGTTTGGTGTATCAGAGGTTTCCAACCTGCTATGATAGGCAAGTTTGCTATGCTTGCAATGATATCCATGGGGAGCGGGAGTCCAATGTCGATAGTGTCCATCTGTATCCTCTCAGTCTTCTGCACTTTCATAATTGTGCGGGTACACAAATTATGAAAGGCAGCCAGCTTCTTCATTGTTTTGTTACCTGTTCGCCAACTCACACAACTGTAGTATACTACGGGAAATATGCAAGAGCTGACAATCTTCTTCTTGTTTTTATAACAATATAGTTTTATAACAATATGTACTTCGACACCCATCGGATACTCCAGATTTGGCATCATCAAAACTTTCAACGAATAAGAAGACCTTCACTTAAAATTAGATAGTCAGAAACTTTATGAGTTTGGAATCAACCTCCTGACCGAAAGAAGGCAAAATGTATTGGACCAAAGATAATTAAAGAAAAGGTTCTCACACTAAACTAGTAAATCAAAAAATTAAATTTTTATATCCATTCTTTATGCAGACAGAACTCTACTTTGTCAACAAAGTTTTTTAAATGAGAAAAATTTAACATTTAAAAAATTTTAAATAAAAACACAATAAAAATTAATATAAACTACTTGTAATTTATAAGTAGATATCTTGCGATTAATATTGTTCGGGAACTCCGAATTTTCCTTTTTTTCCATTTTGGGATCTTAAAAAGTTTTTTTCGATCAAATATTTACATAATCATTTATTGTCATCGAAAATGAGTAAATGTGCAAAGTTTGGAGAAAATCGATTGAGTAAAAAGCCTTTAAAAACAGGTTTCTAAATTCCATGGATATATATATATATATATACCTATGTATATATTTTTTTTATATTTTATTTTATATATATATATATATATAGAAAGTAAGCTAATAAAAAGAATGGAAATGATATTCTGTTTTCACCAAAACAAATTGACTCTCCGAACAGCTTAATATTTTAAATAAAATTTAATGCTTATTTCATTAAAAAAAGTATTCTGAGAGATTTTACAAAGTTTTTTGTCAATAGCCAAGAATATATTAATAATATTAATGAAAAACAATTTATAAATTAATAGTTTTTTTTTTAATTTTAAAAAATTAATTTAGATATTTAGAAACGATAAAATATATTACGAAAAACGAGGAAAAATGAATTTTTAATTTAATGAATTTTAACCATCGTTATTTTCACAAAATATTTTTTTTAATTTTTTTAATAAAAGAAATATAAATAAAATAAAATTGAAATATATTTATAGACTAATATTAATAATAATACTAATGATACCAAAACAATTAATAATAATAAAAATAAGAAAATAACAATTAATAATTAGTAATAATATTAATAATAATAATAATTATTATTATTATTATTATTATTAAAGATAATAAAATTAATAATAATAATTATTACTAATAATAAAAATAATAATAATTAACTATAATAATAAAATCAATAATAATTAATTTTATTATTAAAAAATAATTATTGAAAAATATTTTTTAATTTCAGAAAGTCAATTAGAAAAATTCTTTCAGTTCTTTCGAAAAATTCTAAAAACTATTTGAAGAAATTCGCAAAAAAATTTCAAACATGAAACCAAAAAAACGAAGTGACAAGATACAAAATCGATAAAATTGATAAACTCGTAACTGATTTCTTTGTCCACAGAAATCGGCAGCGAATTGTCATTCAATAGAGACTCCAGTTCGTCTTTGATCGACGAACTCGAACTCAAATTGTCATTGTGAGTCGGTGACACAGTTTTACAGACGACTTCCGATTTAATCGGAACGACTTTAGAATTATTCGAATCGAGTTTGAGAAACGACGAAGGCGCACAGCCCATGACACAGGAGATCGTTGGAGAATTGATCGGCTTTCAAATGATCGGCGAAATGTTTCCAACTGAAACGAGCGATATTACATTATTGGAAATCTCAATTTCAAATGAAATATTAAAACTTTATATATTATATAATTCTTTTATTATTTTGAAAAAAATGTAAACGTAAAATTTTTTAACACGGTTTTATTATCTTGCTTTCGTTTCAATGTCTTTGGTCTGTGATTTTTTTCGTTATTTTGCAATCGGTTTTACAACCACTTGTTTGTGGCCAGGCGTTTACCCGAAATGAGTAATCCCAAAGACAACACAAATCAATTAAAAATTTACTATCTAAATGATTAATTAGTCATTATTTTCAAAATGACAAATTTACGATTACACCAAATAATATATTCATATTTATAAATTTAATAGAAAAGAAATTTAATTCAAATTTATTTTTGTCAGAACTTTATGAATTTTCACTAATTTTTCGTAATAAATGCATTTTCGGATTCATTTTTATATTTATGTATTTATTAAATGATTTGTGAAAAGAGTAAAATATTGAATATTTGTCCAGCTAAATACGAAATATATTTTTAAATAGGTACTCATTAAGAAAACTAGCGATTTAAAGTTTGAACAATATGAAATATCACAAAACCCTTGCCATTAAGGCACATTACTCAAGCAAGGGAAAAGGCCATCAACAGCGACTTCATTTAAGCCGCTCCTCATCGGACAAGCGGAAAATTATACAAATTACATCCACCACCCCATGGGTGGTCATTTTTATGCGTCCAAGTAGGATGCAGCCACTGTTTACAGAAAACTTGCAACGAGAAGCCGCGTAGTACTGCAAAGGGGTCCATCCACACTTCTCATCAGTCCCTAGGCTTGCTCTACCCAAGAAAACGGTCACCCCATTCCAAGGCTCTTGTCTTCTTATAACTCCAATTGGATCCCTCAAAAATCTGCCTCTTGATCTTTCATACATACACAAAGCCCCTCATCATCAACATGTCATCACTCGAAACAATGACATCAAGGTACACACCCAAAATCACCAAAATGAGGGCCCCAGGTTGCATCGGAGTCTGCCCGAGTCGTTTCGATTATTTTGTTTCTCTGATAATTTCCCGATCGAATTAAATTGGCATAGTTCTTTTTCAATTATCTCGAGAGTCACTCCAATTAGACTTAAGACATTTTTACGTCCACCTATCTGTATATCTCCAAATGCTGGTATGCTAATATGCGCATCTCGTGCATGTAGAATTGGTAATGCGGGATCTTCTACACACCACTGCTGCCGCTTGAGATCCTTGTAAAAGTGAAATTTGAACACTCGAGCTTAGTACTGTTCTTTTACACTGATTGTTGTCTGGTGTGTTTATGTTTGGCTAGTTGGTTCTTGTAGATGATTATTATTTAACATAAGATTAAATATTTTTTAAAAATTATTTTTATATAAATTTTAATTTATAAATTTTAAAAATTTATTTAAATATATATAATTGCCGATTTTTTTAACAGAACAGAATTTAAAGAACAGAATAGAGATCACTAAGGCTATTGTGTGGGCAACACTCTTCTATGGATGCGAGAGTTGGACAATATATCAGAAGAGCATGGATAGACTTAAAGCGTTTGAAATGAAGTGCTACAGGAGAATGCTGAAGATCACGTGGAAAGAAAAGAAGACAAACGACTTTGTCCGGAAGAGAGTGACAAAAATAGTAAGTAAAAGACCGGAATTAAAATAAGAGACCATCAAAAGAAGGAAACTGAAATTTTACGGACATCAGCTAAGAAACCAAGCATTAGCAAAGGTTATTGTAGTGTGAGTTTCTCCCACTTTTTTCCTTTTCATCTTATACCATATCCTCTGTTTGGCAAGTACCCTTTTTGATTGTTTACCTCCCACGTGATCTGTCTTTCTTTTATTAGTTTTTAGTTTGTGCAGTGGGGTGACGATTTTTTGGTTTAGTATGACTCATTTTATATTTATTTATCTTGTGATATGTTCATTTGTTTCGTGATATGTTTATTTACTTACTTATATTTTATTTATTTCATGTTATTCTTGTTATTTATCAAGATGTAAGAATATTTTACAGAAAGACGGTTCAGAAAATAAAAGAAAAGAAAGTCATGAGAAAGAAAGATAAATAATGAGAAAGAAAATAATAATTTCAAAGATTATATAATTATCAAAATTTGAAAATTAAAATGAAATTCAATAGATCGAATTTCAGGAATAATATAATTACTTACCACAAATAATTATTATGTCTCACCTTGCATTCTGATTTATTCGGTTGAGTAAAAAGAAGAAAAAGGATGCAACCATTTCTCTTTCTAAAGAATCCTTACCAATTAGATCCTAATCAACCTCTAATAAAGAGTGAATCC
>MQRK01164312.1:0-11208 GCA_001938485.1 Girardia tigrina | reverse complement strand
CCTTAGCAACGGTCCTTAGCAACCGTAACTAAGGTGATCGCGACCGTTGCCATGGTAACCGCGACCGTAACTAAGGTGATCGCGACCGTTGCCATGGTAACCGCGACCGTAACTAAGGTGATCACGACCGTTGCCATGGTAACCGCGACCGTTGCTAAGGTGATCGCGACCGTTGTCATGGCAACCCCGCGTGGTAACTGGTTACGTAACCATGGCAACGGCCTACCCCCCCCGGGGGGGTTCTGCCGGAGAATCCCCATTTTTCCCCTACTTCCTGTCATTGCGAAAAGACTGTGGTTAGTTGATGATCTGGGAGTTCCGGAACATCGCCGTCAGGCCACCATTGAAGCATTCCGTTTACCACTACTTTCACTGTCAATCTCAGGACGCGGCTGACATNGTTTTGGCCACTGGACCAAATCGCTTTAGTACTGCCATCAGCCTCTCAATCGGAATCTTGGTGGTATCTATTACAATGTCGTCATAGTACGCATCGATGCTGGACTGAAAGGCTGGGTCTGATCCTAGCACATGTTTCAGTATCTTCTGCATTACCTTCGGAGCAACACTCAGTCTAAACATCAGCCGAATTAAATACCAAGATCTCCCTGATGTCTCACCACATAATTGGGCCATAGCGACTCATCGACCTTGATCTGCAAATATGCATGCCTTAAATCAACGATTTTCAAATTACTTCTCAAGCAACGCTACTTTTTATCTTGTCTCTACAGACAAGACTCTCCGTTGTGAGACTCGATATTGACTCGTTCAGCCTTCTGAAATCGAGCACCAGACGGACTTTCTTTTTGGCCTCTTGGACTATTGCCATTAAAGGGATTGTTGGCTTCCGCGGGCCTTCACATTCTGACAACCACCCTCTCTTTTTCCATTCATGAAGTTCTGCACTAACTTCTTCCTCGTGGATCTTCATAGATGCGTTTTGAACTACACTATCATTCAACGGGGCTTTACTTCCTTTCCTTTCCAGTGCCACATGACAAACCAAGAAACCCCGTCAAATTCAACAGTGAAATCAGTATCGGTTTTTCGAGTCTGTCAGTTACTAGGAACATCATCTGACTCTGATACTAATGTCCCGTTCTGGTCGTTTGACTGCGGTTCTTTTACCAGGACGAACCCACTCGTTTGCCTAGCCCCGAAAGCTGGCTGAAAATATTCATTAACTCACTCTACCTTTTCAGAATCCACCTATTTCTCGTCGATCATCGACGTAGAACAACCAGAGTCCACGAGCGCTCTCATATGCTGCCCTTCAATAAGGACATCAATTATTGGTAATTTTGCGCAATGCCTCGCAAATATCCCACTTACGCAACCGTGAGATCCTGCTACTCGTTTTCCGCCGGCTGGTCTCTGTGTGGGCAGTCCTTACAACGATGCCCCGTGGTCGGACTAGCGGTTGCTTTGCCAGTGGCCCTTCCTGTCGCAATTGAAGCATCTCAGCGCCCTTGCCAAATTGACTTCTGATGCCACTGCACAGTCGGCACCTCCTTTATTCCGGTGGTGTCGTTCCTCGACACTGTCGCGGCCGCAGTAACTCCAGATCTCGGTCGATTAGTGCGAAGTAGAGCACGGTGCGATATGCCTTGCTTCTTCATCTAGAAGACCCGCCAGAAAGGCTTGTCTGTGCAGCTGCTCTTGCGACTCCTGACCGTGGCACGCAATTTTTGCGGATCACTTTAACGCTGCAACGAATCCATAAATCGATTCCTCCTGCAGAAGGACTCTAGTACGGAAATCATCATAAGCGGTCCGAACGCATCCATTAGTGTCAATTTTACCGACTCGTAGTTACCGTGGGCAGTGCTCTCCCTTCTACTGCTTCAAATTTACGGCACCATGATTTGAAATCAGTCACCCCATTGAACAGCCGCACCGAATCTGTGAATTTTATCCCCTTCATAGATGCCGCGATAGCTTGTAGTCGGAAAGAATAAAGTCACACGAGAAATATATATTTTTTTAAAATTAATACAGAAGCTGCAGTTCATTCACTTAAACAAATGAATTGTTAATTCATATTACACAATTATTAAAATATTCGCTTTTTATGACGATAACTTTGTCATTTCGACTTCTGTTTCAAATCGTCAAATGAGCAGGACAAATATTTTAAATGACGGAGAAAATGGAGATGCAAATGAAAAACGAGCCTAGCGCAAATTAATTTTAATCGATAATTGATCGAATAACCCATTATTGAATAAGAGAAAAAACGGTAAATCAACATTATCAAAAACAGGATTTTCCAGAATCTCCAAAAAAAATAGGATCAATCCAATAATAATTAGGAATGAAGTCGATCCGTTATTCCAGAGCCAGACGGAGAAGTTCGATGACGGTGTTTCCGGTGAATCGAAATGCAATAATCTCCGATTGCTCGATCGTTCAAATGAGTTTGTACTCAATTCAAAAAAGGGCTTAAATTCAAACGAGTCCAGTTTAAAAATCTGTAGTTCAAAAAAGTTTCTATATGATCAATCTGCGATGAATTTGACGAATCTCGCAAATCAACGATTGAAAGTCGACAGTGATGGAGAGACTGGAAAATGAGCGATTATGGTCAGATTCTATTACACAACCATCCGTGTCCTCGGGATCCTCCATCGTCGCCGCGAAGCCGTAGCCGCGCTCTGCTGCAACCAGAAATTTATTTTTTTTCTCCCGGTGACGTGTCGGGAGTGTATGGTATAATGTAAAATCGCTCTGATTGGCCTGCGAATGTGATTCAATCACAAATCAATAATGAAAAAAATAATAAATTGTTTGATGACAGAACAGAAATTCTGAGTTGGTGATATCGAAATTTTGGAAATGGACGACTATTATGGAGGGACATTTTTTGATAATTTTTTGACAATTGAAAAGTTATTTTCGAATCGATCTGATTGAAAACGTTTTGTGATTTTTTGATTAAAGTTGAAAGAAATTTCGTGTTGATTACTAACGTATTGCTGCTTGAATGATTTATAAATTTGGAAGATAAAGGTCACTGTTGAATTTAATTCGTTGATAGACTCATTTGATCGATATTTGGGATAAATGAAAAAGTATTAAGTTTCCATTAATCAAAAGTTGAATTGAAATAAAAAATTGAAGTGTTTATTTATGTTTCCTTTGGTTTATAATAAATGTCGGTGAAAATACATTTTGAAAATTTGATCCCTTAAAATGATGAAAATTGAAGTGACACTGAAATATTAGTCGACCTCTGATTTTTCGAATTATCTTTCAAAAGTATTTGATCCACTGTATTCCGTAAATTATTTCCCTTCTAAAATAAATGATTTAGATTATATTAATTATCATCTAATTTTTCAGTTAAAATTGCCATTTCCATCAGAATATGTTGGTGCCAGATTAAATCAAAAGTATCCTAAGCACAAATACAAAAAAAATATATTAATTTCTATTAGGAAGTTGTACATTTCATTTTATATATTTTCACACAAGTATCAAATATTTGATTCGAGTTGTCAATTTATAAAATATATTATTTATTAATTGTAGTTTTATCTATTTTCGATAATTTAAACGTAAATTCTGAATTCCTTTGCTGTCGGTTTGATGTGACCAGCATCTTCCTAACCTCAAACATTTTATATGATTCGCCCTTTTCGTTTGTAACGTCATTCATATTTTTGAGAATCTTCATTTGCATCTTGTACAACCAAATAATAAAATTTATTTATTCTAAATTTGAAAAATTTAAATTTATAATTTGAAAAAATATTTGTGTAAAAAAAGTGATAAAAATTGTCAAAACATAAGTAATGAAATAAAAGTATTGATGCAAAGAGAAAATCCTTTGTTTAACTGACTCAAATTGACCTGTGGAATGGGCGCTCCTTTCAAGTGACAAATACCTTCTAGAGGTTTATTGAATCATCTGACCGGTAGAACATTCCCCACTTGATGATGGAGACTGAGATGAACTATTTGTTGTAGATCCCGTAAGAGATGTCGCTGGAGTCCATGAGGAACGTCTGGGAGGTCCTTGAGCACCACCAAGTGGACATTGACGCCGTGCTGCATGAAGACGTGGCCTGCTCGATCTGCAGACGAGTGCTCATCAATGCCCAGATCGGTCCCTGCGGCTGTAGGTATTGTCTAAAGTGCATTACACGTTGCTTGGACGAAGGGGAGCGGACCTGTTCAGGTGGCACGGACGAATGTGGTAGTGAGCAACTGACAATTGGCGAGAATGTCATGCCTGATCAGGCGGCCAATATCCGACTATCAAAGATAGTCGTGAAGTGTCCCGAGAAGAACTGTGAGTACAAGGACGAATTGAGAACCATACGGACTCATATCCGAGCTTGCGATTCGCGGTCGGTGAATTGTCCTTTGTTCACCATCGGCTGCAGCGAGTCTTGTTCTGGAATCGCATCTATTGGGCAACACATTCACGAGAATGTGGTCTCCCACTTTACACTGCTTCTGGAGTCGATTGACAATTTGAAAAATGAGACGGAATTACTGAAGAGAGAGGTTGTCGGGCTGAGAGAAGAGAACGATGACCTGAAGGAGGATATTCGGACAATGAGGGCAGATCAGGCCTTGATGGAGGTAGGATTGACATTGTGGGACAGAAGAAAGATTATAAATGTTGTTAAATTAAAATCGAGAGTTCATTTCAAGTTCGACAATTTAAAACAAGCGAATCTTTATCTGAAACGCGAATAGTAAATTTCGTCAATTGACTTCACTCTTTCCTGACCGAATTAGGAATTGCTAAATGGGTTTTATTTATTCTTTTATTTCTATAAAAATCCTTTCTTCGGTATTCGACACTTTAGTGCAACTAAACCTTCACAAACCTTCTTCGTATCAAGGGAAAGGTCGCCGCCAAGTTTGTTCTGAGAAGAAATAATGCTTTACTGGAGAAAATTTCGAGTTTTCCATTCGATTAATCAGATTGCGGTATTTATACACTGTTGACAACTTACTTTTTGATAACTTTCAATCCAGCAGAATTGAACAAAAGGTGATTTTGTAAGACTCAGCGAAAGTTACTTTAATCAATAATTAACAAATTAGATAAGCTGGTAAAACAACGATTTTTATTTTAAACAAACAATTGAAAATCTTAAGAAGAAGAATGACTGTCTCAGCGTTCAGTTTTATTATTTATTTGTCAGATAATAATTACAATAATAACAATAAATATTTTAAAATAATAAAAAATCATACAAAAATAATAATTATTCTAATTTTAGCAATTTTACTATCACCTGTTAGTTAAATCAAAATTTGTAGTAATTGTAAAGAATAATAATTATTAGTAAAGTGTAATTTTATCATAATTTCAAGTAAAATTTTACTCTGCTTTTCCTAAATTAATTATCGTTTCGCTGAATTATATTATTTAAATAATTTTTAATTTAACTAAAAATATTCTAAACTTTTTTTCAAAAAAAATATTTATCACCCTTTTTAATTCATTATCCAACTTCAATTACAAATTAATTAAGTTGAAACTTAATATAAAATTAACGTCAATTTTAATTCTATCAAAAATTAGAAACAATATTTAATATTGATTAAAAAATCGAAATTATATTTAATTTAAAATCGTTAAAATTTGAAATGATATTCAACTTCAATTGTGAGACATTTTCCAAATTTAATTTTAAATCGTTAAGAAAATAGAATTAATATTTAATTTAAAATCTTTTTTTCAAAAATTATGAATGATTTCTAATTATACTTTAATTATGTCTTACAAAAATTTTAAATATTATTTTATTCAACTTTAATCATAAAATTATTAATTATTACCTGGATTTAATATTGGGCAAATATATTTTAAGTTTTAATTTTTTAATTTATTTTTAAGATAATGTTTGAAAAAATAATCAAAAATAAAGAAAATTATTTCATTTTACCAGTTGGTAAACACAGGAAAAGTTAATAACAAGTATAAAGTAAATAAATATAAAAATGATGATTATGTAATCGATTGCATGAAATTATGCTAATCAAAAATTCTCAATAAGCTGGTTGAGACTGCCGATTGAACATTCATTTTAGGGCAACGTGACCTAATTAACAATGCTTCACACGACACTCTCTCCCAATAACTGTCAAAATGCTTACACAGAATTTTGAAATTATCAAAATTAACATCACATTTACATTTTTTCCTATGTTCTGCAATATTACTCTTACTCTCTTTTCGACCATGTTCTTGAATTCGTTTACAGAGATGACGGGCAGTCTCTCCAATGTATGTGACGTCGCACCCATTACATTTATATTGATAAACAATATCAGAACAAAGTGTTAAAAGTGTAATCGATTTATTACTGAACATATTTTGAATTTTATGAGATCGAGATATAATTTTTTACATTTAATTCATTGTTAGTTGCTTTTAACAATGCATTTTTAAAGTTTTTAAATCCTTCAGAATAAGGTACAATTAAACAATATTTAGGCATATTATTAATATCCAGTGATCCTTCAATTTCTTTCTTAGATCCATCAGGAGAAGCCAAACTCTGATTTTTCGAAAAATATTTCAAAAGTATTTTATCTACTGTTTCCTTTATTAATTTTTCTAGAAAGGATTTAGAATAACCATTCTTATTTAACAACGAACTTAGTTTATTAACACTTTCTACAGATTTAACAAAAATGGAAAACAACGACCAGGAGCGATAAATTAAACCTTTAATCATGTAATATTACATAATATTATATTTTATTAGATTTTCAAATTTGACGAATTAAAATTATTTATTATTAAAATGTTGAAATTTCTAATACCATCGAAATACCACATTAAAAAACTTTTATTAGAAATAAAATTACATACATATAGAATAATTATAAAAGTATGAGTCTTTTTGGATTCTTCGCCAGTGTTTAAAACTTTGTCAGTCTCTATAAAAGCACATTATTCCTGGTGAATGTTCATTATAGCTAAGCCATTCAATCTCTTCTCTGATGTTGTGTCTCGAGTGTTAGTCTTGATTCTGCGTATGGTTGTGGCAAATAACTTCAGTATATTGTGAATAATATGATATAAATGAAAGTTGCAAATATTCAAGCAATGAATAAAGTCAATGGAAAGATATTTCTGATTAATACAATGACACCTCCACATCGTCACTTCTCTAAAAAAAGACTTTTAAGAGCAACTAATATCACTTGGTCATAGTTAAAATATTAATTATTTTGGATAGTTCGCATTTAAAAATTTTTAACTTATTCTTGCGTAATTAAGATCATAAATCAAACTTTTCGGGGAATAATTTACCCTCCCTGCGTACTCGCCTGCATTCAGTGGAAAAAATGATATCATTTGTTTCAGAATAAAATGTCATCTTGTCTTTGATATAAAGATTTGATTAATAAGATTGAGGTCATAGTTATTTATAACGTTAGAAATCTATGACGTTATACGTCTCAAAAAACATGCTTTTAAATATTAATATGTTTGGAAGAATCATTTTACACGTTTAAGTATGTGGTGATTGCAAGAAAGTGGGTGCAGCGCAGCTGCGGAACTTCAGCGTCGAGAAAGTGATGCCTTCATGTCATTGGGGGATGAAACACGCCAGACTCACTATTTTTTGAATTCATCGACTTCATTACACGGTGCAACTTTACGACGCTTTCTATTCTCATCATCACTCAAATATTTGCGCACAATTAAATTATTTGGATCGATCGATCGAGCAAATAAACTGGTTCTGATGAATCTATTGTCGAGTATTGGTAATGGAGATCGAAAAGCCACTTGAACATGATCATTTGTTGCAAATTCAGTTAGTGCATGATGCTGATCACCTTGAAATCCAACTTGAACTCTGGTAAATTTTTCGAAAGTACGATAATGTTGGCAAAATTTGAATTCGTAGTTACATTCCAATGAAGCATGTGGTAAAAGCAAGCAACGAGCAGATCCTTGGCATCGATTGAATTGGTTATCGTTGTTATCCTGATTATTTTTATGATTATAGCGACCGCGTCTTGGAGAGACTATTCTCTGAAATCTTTGTCAGACGTTACCACTTCCAACAGCAGTTGGGACTTTACTGCTTTCTTTCTGATTGTTTTCGACTTGAGAAGGAACATAGATCGGAGCTGAATCATTGATCACTTTAATTTTTTTGTTATCTTTTTCGCAATTCGCATCGATCTCTGGGTGAGTTGGATCGTAAATATCACCGGCATTTTTGTTATAATTAGAATCTTGTGTAGCATTCGTCGAATAAGAGTTGTTTTCTATCTTTTTTAACGGAGTGATATTTTGAATTGGTTTGGAAACAGAAAATTTATCAACCCATGTTTGATTAACTGGAATCGTTTGTCAATTAGAATTCACAGTATTTTGTGACATACTAGCCCTGGAAGTTATATACAATTAATATCGGATTTTACAACATTTAGGCCGTGATCAAATTCACAGTCGACAGTTTTTTACCACTACGATGTGGTTTTTTAAAAAACAGAAAAATTTCAAAATTTTCTTTTATTTTTTGTTTTACTTGTTTATTCTTTTCTTTTTTTAATCAACAAAAATGTATTTAAATATTTCTTAAAGTTATTTACAATATATTATTTTAATAATACGAAACGTTAATCAGCGGACTATCTTCCGATGTTTGCTGTTCATTTGCACTGTCGATAGTCTGAGAAATGTCATTTGTTGCTGATGTCTGTGGTGATATAATGGGGAAATTTTTTGACGTTATTCAAATCTGAACATTGAAAACAGGTGGATTTAAGTGACGATTTTCCCGATCGTTTTGTAATGGAGATTTTCATGAATTGTAATTAACATCGAATTCGTAGAATTTTGCCAGTTTACAGACGGGCACTGAAAGTTGACAACATTCATTTTTCTGTTTATTCCAATCCTTCTGCTGGCAAAATCTTCCACAATATCGAGTAATTTCACAACCACTGCACGCTTCAGATGTTTTTTCCACAGTTTTGGCAATTTTCCGGTCCTTCATCTTGTTTTAGTAATAATCGATTGTATTCATCTTTATATTGTCGTCTAATATCTTCTATATGAAACCGAGATTTTTGTCCCATCAGCTCTATAGTACGTTCTTGTAATGACCTGATCGTTCGCCTTAATTCTAATTGAGCGACTCTTTGAACTTCATGTACTGCATCGTCATAATATTTAGCAGTACATCCTTTTATGTTTACCAAATCATTCGAGCTTGGATTTCCAACTTGTTTATCATAAATCACTCAACAATTTTTTTTGTAATGGATAATTGGTTTCAGTTTGGTGAGATCGGAGGTGTCAAGTCGCCCCCCCCCCCCGAGGGCGGATCAAACAGTATGGTTTTTTTGCTTCACTAATAATCGATTCGTATTTGTATTGAAATTATTAAAATCATTCAAATGAGGTTTTTCAGATGATGGTTTATCGTTACTCTTATACCTTCCTGAAAAATAAATTATTTAATACGTCAACAAGACTTTCGATTCTTTGGTATGCAATATTATTTTCAAATATGTAGCATAATGTTTTATATTTACCCGTTTTTGTTGTTTGATGAATTTGATTATTTTTTATAAATAATTATTATTTATTGATACGTCATTATTTTAAAATTTATTGACAAAAATATAAATAATATTGGAAGGAATGCGTGTTGTTGCGAGTAGTTTCCATTGATATTTCGATAATTTTGCAGGCGAGAACTTTAGAGACTGAAAATAATAATTTGCTAAAGAACGAAGAATTAGAAGAATTAAAAAGAAAATACAATGAAATCGAAAATCGACTGAGAGAAATTAAAGAAAGAGTTTAAATAATAATTTAATTAAAGCATATTGAAATTCTTGTTGCAGAGCGATAGTGCAGCCACATTCGCCGAGGTTCCAGCAAGTGATACCAAATTAGAAATAACTACAAATACAGATGATTACCAAACGTTATGCACAAAAATAATAAATTTAGAGACAAAACAAGAGCAACAAAATTGTGACGAAATAATTTGGATTATCGATGATTGGAGGGACATGTTGCTTCAAGGAGTATCAGGGGTCAATAAATGGTTCTACAGTGATCCATTCTATTCTCACAGAAACGGTTATAAAATGTGTCTGGCAGCTAATCCGTATGGATACGGAACATATGTAGGAACACATTTATCATTTGGTTTTTGTTTGATGAAGGGCTCATTTGACGATATATTGTCATGGCCATTCAAAGGGTCTGTTTTCATTGAACTTATCGACAGGTCTTCCAGAATTTATAAGACAACCACAATGAGGTTTAACCCATCCGATCCGGATTACAACAAACCAACGAAAGAGAGGAGTAATGAGATTTTTTATTACAATTTTTGCCAACTGAAACAAATACTAAACGACGACAAATTATTTGTGAGATGCAAAGTTAAATTTTGACGACCGTCTGATTCAAACAATATTTTCTAGTAATTACTTTCATTGAAACAATAAATTGCAAAGTAAATAAAAGTTTATTTTTTGTTGAAGCTCACCTTCAAAATGTGTTTATGAGTCTTGCGTTCGTTGCGTTAAAGTTATTTATGTTTGATCTTTGTTTCAAGATTGAAAGTGGTTTATTTTCATATTTTGGTAAATCTCAAATATCGGGTTCGATATTTTGCCGGTATTTTCGTAAAACAATCTGGACATCAAATGAATAATGTTTAGCTATTCAGATATCTTGTGTTAATTATACAGAAACTGTAATTCAATCTTGTAAGTGTAGTTATATACAAGTTAGGCAGAAGTAATCGGACAGTCCTGATATCCGTGATCTAAATGTATAGAAATCCGTTTACATCGATCAGTCAGTTCATTTCCTAAGGTAAACTCACTAAGAAGGCCATGTGAACACATCAGTCTGTAGTCGATCATTTCATCCTTTAAAAAAACTTGGAAAATGAAAAAAATAAATAATTCCAAACGTACAAGTGAGGATCGCGTATTTCCTCTAAAAACATTTTATAAAACGTATAAAAAAATGAAAACATGTCTATGATTCCAAGAAAAGTTTGGTAGAGCAGTTAAAGATACAATGGGGAATCTAACTTACCGCTTTGGAATGACTGGTTCCTATTGTTAGGAGAATATTAGTATTATTAAATTATTATTCAAAATTATAATCATTCAAATAAATATTAATTTATATAAAATTATTTAAATGTGGTTCCAATTATTTCATCATTAATTCTCGCA
>MQRK01164309.1:0-13046 GCA_001938485.1 Girardia tigrina | reverse complement strand
TATTTTTTAAATCAATTTTTTAAAAATCAATTATTTAACAATTCACTTCAACTGAAATTTTAGTAAATAAAAATAAATTATTCTTGAAAATAACTTTTTAGAATTAATTAAAGATTTTTTAATTATAATTCTTTAGAAAAACTTTTGATTTTAGATATTTTCTTACTTTAAAAATTATTTATAAAAATTAATTATTTCAATAAGCTATATTGGCTATTTATTCAAAGGGGTTATTAATTAGATAAAATTTATTTTTGGATTTTTTATTAGGCTGCTGTAAAGTTTAGGCAACAGCAGCGGTTTGATACGTTACCAATGCTCATGAAAGATGGTCATTCGTACTGCTCTCTGGAATGTAGAGCGAGGAATAGAAGTATTACGATGTGGTAAAGAATGCTCCGACAAAGACGAACGGATCCAGCACACCAGAAGATCATGAGGAAATCTGATTGAGGACATCAATCGAAGAACTCATGTAGGTTTTTTTCAAATGCAAGTGAAATGTTGTTCCTCTTGAAAAAGAATTCATAGAGTAATTTTTTCAAAAGGTTTTCTTCGTGGGTCTTTCGGTAGGAATATAGTTTTACTTAACTTGGGAGACTGAAAAGAAATAACTCCTGTAAGATTCAATACCGATGGCAAGGTCGTTGCTCCGCTTCAACAAAAGTCAACTGATAGAGTAGTTACAACAACAGCAAACTTTGAAACTTTCATCATTCAGAGGTAAAGTTTCGAGTGCAATCAGACGGTACACATGTAAAAAGGCTGTGAATTGGTCTTCAATTTTCAGGATTAGGTAAAGTTTTGTTTGCGTTGCGGTAGATCATTACTTCGCAAACTACCTGCAAATTTGAATTGTATAAAAGATTAAGAGGTTCTCATAACTGCACAGGTTGGTTACCTGTGAGCGTTGATATACTGTTACCAGTAGTCGAATTTTAAGTCTGAGAGCAGTCCACAAGAGCACTAGTTGAAATCGGCTGCTTGCAAACAACGATGGAGTGTTGGCTGGTGAAGTTAAGTCTGGTACAGTATGTATCCGAAATCTTGCAGATTGTTTTTGGCCATCATAAGACAAGGTGCCGTGGATAATTTTGAGGTGTCTTCGAAGCTGGTGAAAGCAAGCTTCCACGTGGTGAGTTTCTTTCATAATTTATATCACAAATAAAAGCTAGGAACTGCGTTCTAAACCTCAATTTGGTCCCCAGAAGCTCCAGTATACTATAATGTCAATTGGTCGGTGAACAAAAAGAACTTGGTGGCCACATTTAATTATTTGCTTGCCTTTAAGAACAGCAGCTCCTTCTGTTGAAAAATAAAATTTCAGGCTAACAAGTGGAAGGCTATAACTGAATATTTGTCCTCGAGAATAATCATTTTGAAATGTTTTATTTAATTTTGTTATTGCTATATAGAATAAAAGTTGTTGAAAAAATGCTACAATAATAATGCACCAACCAAACGAATATATAATGAAAATATTTTTAGGATTCATTTAAACTTATCATTTTAAATGATATATTGTAACTAAACTTAATCTTTAGTATAACAAAAGGTTTTGTCGTTCAATAAAATTTGAAATTCAATAACGATTATAATCCACACGGTGGTGAACGTGGTGAAAAGGTGGGGTATCATAATCATGTAGATCTAGGAATTTAAATTTCATCTACTATATTTATTTTAAACAAAGTGTTTCACTAATGTTCAGTTTTACAATTATAATAACGGTAAAAATCTAAATTGAATTTTATCTTTTTGAATGCTTCATCACAAATATAAGCCTTCATGAAAAATTTAATAAAAGATATGTTGGGTTTTATATTATTATTTTAATTTTATTAATTTTTGTACTGTGTGTGTTCCCATTTCACCCAACATATATTTGGATATGTCTCTCCGCTAAGTGTCCCTAACTCACACTTATTTGAGATCCATATCGTACCCAATCAATCCCATCTGGCCCTTTGATCTCGCCAGTGAAACTGATAAAGTACCTAGTGGGTTCTTAATTAATTATCATTTCCCTACAATTTAATTTTAAATTTGAATTTAATATGTTTACTGAAAGGAATATGAACAAAACTCCGCATATTAAAGATTTATTAAAAAATAAAAATGACTAAATCAACTAAACAATCAATCAATCTACTCATCATCAATTTTTTGAATCGGATAAAACGATAAACTCCTCTTCTATCCAGTCCTAATAGATCGAAAGCAAAGACGAGCTCGTTGCTCCTTTAAAATTTGTTCCTTTGGCTTAACCTCGAACAACTTTTGCATTTCATTGAACACCCAGCCAGGGACTGTAGTCATAATGTGTGTGTTGATCTTAAAGCTTGGAGTTTCTTCTAATACACAGTCGCCTTGCTGGACGAATTCCTGCCTCTTTTGGTAAGAATCTGAAGAGCCTGGACCCCAGATCTTTTCTAACTCCTTTTCAGCTTGTCGGAATAATTGCGCTTTTCGTTTTCTTTGCTCGCTCCTTTTCTGTGTTCGGCTCATTTTGTCGGTCATTGATGCAATCATATCTTCCTTAGTGATAGATGCATGAAGCGTTCTAGAAGCTGTCTCCAAGATCATTGCGGGATCTTCTTGGGAGATTTTCTTTATGATCTTTTTGAGGTATTCTGACATATTGTGTTGAATCCTCAAATCAGTAATTTCAACCTATAAGGCCTTTATTTTTTGTTGCGCTAGTATATACTTGTCTACTATCGGTTTATGTACTGATAAAGGAACTAAAATTCTTCTATAATCCTCGAGTTCAGTTGTTTTTTCAGATAACTCCTTAGTAACTTTATCGATTTCTTCCCTCCTTTCTCGAAGCTCACGAAGCAACCCTCTATATTGATCTTCCTTTTCATAAATTGGTTGATTCCTTATCTAAATGATGATGAAAAATGGATTTACTGATGTAACTAAAACAAGAATAAATAAATAGTTGATGGAGATAAATAAATACAAGTTCTCAGTCAAGAATATCAATAACTTCTTTTAACAACCAGACCAACAACAAGCTCGGCAGGTACTAAAAGCACCTGCGGTCCCTTATTGATAGATCGGTAGCCTTCAAATCTCTCGAGAAATATTTACTGCCTGATCGTCAACAGTCTCGGCAGGCACTATCAGCCCCTGCCGTTACACATTAACAGATCGTCAGCCTTCAAATCTCTTCGAAAAATATTTTCATACTTATGGTCTGATCATCAACAGTCTCGGCAGGCCCTAAAAGCACCTGCCGTTACCCATCGACGGATCGGCAACCATGAGGAAATCTTCAAATCTCCATCAACAAAAAAACTAAAAGAAACTAAAAATCACCTAAGAAAAATTCGTTTTTTTAAAGATATATTTGATAATACAAGTTCTGGTAGAATGTACAAATTCAGGCGAATTTATACCAATCTTCCATCACAAAAAACTCACAGATCCAGCAATCAAACAATTCTCACATTCAACTTTCAATCATTCATCACTAAATCAACAGTCCTCAGATAGAAACAACCCGGAGACGGCCAAATTTCCGATCAAACCCTCGTCAACAAATCAGGTCATCGAATTCTCACAAGAAAATATTCAAATCGGCAGGATTCAAGGTTCAAAACAAATTAAAAGTTTCTCTTTTTTAATTAATTAATATTATAAATTATAATTATAATTTATTATTTTTCGTTTTTTTTAGATTCTTGGAGTTTTTTCTTTGCCCACCTCGGTGCCGGTGCAATGAATAGGCCCGAGGCCGAGTTGATGAAAAAACTCACTGGTCCCAACAGATAAGTGATGCTTCATAGAATATTGATCGTTATTCATTAAACTATTGATAAATAAATCCTGGACTTCGTTTTTAATATTTTTATTATTCAACATAATGTTTGGAAAAATAATTGATTATTGCATTTGAATATTGCATTGAATACTGACATTTCATCTGATAGTTGAAAATTAATTCTCTTAGCACATTTTACATCTTTGCCTGTCGGTCAATGTTCATCTCAGAAAATCTATCCGAATAGGCGGTTTTCGAATTCGATTGAAGGCTGATATTCTTGATCATGAAGCAACAATACTGGTTGCTGTCCACGATCTCTCGTATGATAGAATCATTTAGGTAAATAATTCTTTGAGGCTTGGTAATGAAATATTTGAACTTTTTAATTTTAGGTCTTCTGTCTTCTTTATACTACAGTAGAAGATTGTCTTTTAAAATATATATTCTATTTTGCAACTTATTATTTTGTTGAACAGATCGTTTTAATAAGAATCCATGTTTTCCTGTATTATTATCGATATCAAATCAGCCAAAATTTGTATTGACTGAAATTCACAAATAGTTTCAAATTCAAATTAATAACTCACAAATAAAAACTATAATTGATGTAGTTAAACAAACACAAAAAGAAAATATATAATTAAAATTAAACCTAAAACTTATTTTAGGAGTCTAAATTTTATTTTAAAAAATTATAATAATAAAATAATTTTTTAATTTGAATTAATTAATTCGGAACAAATTTTAATTTTTAAATATTGATATAAGGGATTAGTTTAAATTTAAGTTTCGCCAAAACAGTTTATTATTTTTTAATTTGAAAATTTAAAAGAAATAAATTAAAAAACTAAAATGTAGAGTAAAAATATGATAAAATAAATACTTATTTAAAATATGCTTACAGTAATAACAATTGATATATTTTAATAAAAGTTATGAAATAAGTTTAAATAAATTTTAAAATAAATAATTAACGGATTAATATTTTAAGAAATAATTTTTTTAATAAAAGGGTTTATTATAAATTTAAATCAATTAGTTTTTATGATAAAGTTTCGTAAAAATGTTTGAATTACATTAAAGTTTAAATTTCGTAAATTTTCAAAATTTAATCGAAAAAATGTAATGAATTAATTTTAGGCGAAATAATTGAATTATTAAGAAATTTGTTTAAGTATGTGAATTGTTGATATTAATAAATGTTGTGGTGTTAAATTATGATTTCTGAATTTGATAATACTGAAAGTGGCAGAAACGCTACTTACAATGGAAAAAGAATATTAAAGATCCGAGTATTTGAAATGTTTCAGTAGATCTACTGTCGAAGTTTTAAATAGTTCTCTCACCATATATATAACAATTTTTACACCTTCAAGTTGAATGAATTAGTCTTTGAAATATTTTTAGAAGAATTTCTTAATGTAAAGAATGGTATTGTTTCTTCAAAAATATTTCCAAAATGACTTGAAAATGGTATCTCAAAAGATGTTTTTTGACACTCTTTTTTGTTTTAATTATCTTTTATCACAGAAGTTAGTTGAAACGAATCTGTAAAAACAGATTTTTTTTCATGTTACAATTCAGTGTACGTAGTGAAATGTTTCAGGAAATGCCATTAAGTTTGGCTTCCCTTTTTCAGATATCTGCTGAAAGGATTTATGATCTTGTAATTGTTGTGATCAGAAAAAAATATTTTTCAGTAAGCAATTTATCGGATGAAATTATGTAAACACTGACAATAATAATTATCATATTGTTATTATAATTATTAATACGATTATTATTATAATGAGTTTACTTTGTATTACCTGCATTGGAGTACACTTTGATGATGTCGATGTGAAACCAACTATATCAGAAAAATAAAGCGAAACACTTTCGTAAAATTCTGGAATCACTGGCTCCTTTTTTGTTAGTTTTTCTACTACTGATGCTGGCAACATTTGATAAAGGAGATTTTTCATCTTTTTTTGAGAATCTTCTACTTCCTTGGTTCGAGTCTGAACCATATCTTCAAGGTTTAATATGTATGAATCAAGAGCGTCTATCATGGAGTCTAATACACTTTTTTTGGAAGGATTTGCTACTTTAAGAGATTTTCTGACAGATGTAAATGTTGGTCTTAAATAGGAATCTGAATTCACGCATTGTAGAGCAATAATTTTTACAGGTGGACTCATAGAAAAAGAAATATACGGAATAATGTGTTTTGTAGCTACAGTATTAACAATATCATCCAACGATTCTCCTTTGTGTATTTCCTCTTGAAAAGGAATTTCTCTGTTCCAAATTTCAATTAAAATGATACCGAAACTATACACATCCGTTTTCGTATTGGATATTTCCAAAAAGTTTTCATGTAAAATAATTTCTGGTGCTTGCCAAAGCCGATGTCGATTTAGAGATTTTAAGGCAACGGTATCATAATCTCGAGACGTTGGCCCAATTTTATTATTGGTATTATTGTTAGTAGGGGTCTTAGTTTCTTTTAATGGGTCTTTTATTTTACAAGCGAAAAATAAATGATTCAACGACCAATCGGCAATTTTAACGTTCCATTTTTTATCAAGGAAACATGAGAATGAAGAAAGATGACCATGAATTATTTGCTGGCGATGAAGGTATTCCATTCCTAAAGAGATGTCAGAGGCAAGGGAAAACTTAACCGAGTCACTCAATGTTACTCCTGAATTGTGAAGAATAGTATAAAGACTTCCTTTGGAACAATTTTCTGTTACCAACCATAATCTGTCATCATGGAATGTTATTCCAATAAACGTACATACATTGTTATAGTTTAAAGAGCGAAACTTATTTAACGTACTTCGTGTTTTCCATGAAAAGGTTGCCCTTGATTGACCAAGATAGGTATTTGTAATAAAAACATTATTATTTTCATAAGCCTTGAATAATATATCAACTTTTTTATCACCAGTGTTTGAATTCAAAGATAAATGGGATAATGCCCTTAGAATATTTGATTGAGAAGTGTTATTCTCTAAGAGTTCATACGGAATCTTCCAAACGTTATAGATAATATCTTTCTGTTGTTTGTAAAACATAAAGGATCCTATGGAAATCACTAACAATATCAAAACCGATAATATTGGAAGAGTGATTTTTAACATTTTATCAATTAAATTATATGTGGCATTTTCTTTTGCTTTTTGAATATCTACAAGACCTTTTACAGATTTCGAATCATTTTCACATGTGATTTTGAGAAGAATCTGGTTATAAACTAAAGATTTGAAGGCATTCGATAGAGGAACCATTTTATATTTCATTGCTATTTCATCTGCGGTCGTATTCGTAATGATCCATTCAAGGAATCTATACATTTCCACCATTAAGTCACAACTCCAGAAGCCATAAAGATATATAACCATATTAGTAAAGGTTGAGATCGGATAAGAATAATCAGAATCCAGATCTATTATATCATTATTAAAATTTTGATCATTAGAAATTTGTGATTGAGCATTCATTGCTGCTTGAACCGCTTCTACTGTCGCATTTACCGTCTGGTTTCTTTTGTTAATAATTCGAAAGGAAGAAAGGTTATAAGAATGTAACTCTGCTTCTGTTATATAACTAATTGAATATTTAACTGCTCTAGTAATACCAGCAACTGTATTAGTTGTCAATCCATACAATTTGACAACACTTTTATTCCATCTAGTACTATCCGAGAACACTCCATACCTAGTTTTGAATTCGGAGCTAAATGACGCTAGTGCAGACGTAAACTTGTACGTAGTACCACTGTCTTCTTCTCTAACTACTACATTGATTTCAGCATTAGGAAAAACTTTTCCTGGGTTTATCTTTTGGATGTCTGAGTTATTCCAATTTGTTACATTTCCCATAAATATCTGTGCTAATAAGTCTCTCGACATAATTAGTCCATTGAATCCGAAATATTCTGGAATATTATGGGCTACAATTATTGCACTGAAAAAAATAATTAAGTCAATTTAAATTAAAAATATTTATAAAAACAATAGTTAATTAACAATTCTCAAATTGGTCTCGTTTCAAAAGGAAACTCTGTGTTTATGTGACTTCTTTGACTATGTTTAGATCTGATGGTATTACAATGGCGTGTGGCAATATGAGGATGTTTGGTTATAATAAGCAAAACCATGTCTAGTCAATGACTAGATCCTTTACTTTGATTTATTTTTCATTACACTTTTACAAAACAAAATAAAAAGTTTTAGACAAGGAAGGAAATTTAATGGAAAATGGGCAAGTAGATGGCTTCTCAAGTCGTATCAAGGTAATGTTACCACTCTGTATAATATTGTATATCTCCACAACTCTGTAACAGGGATGTTCCGGATTCATCGGAAGTTATATAAAAATATATATTCATGAAAAAAGTAAATTAAAAATTATATGCATATATATCTATATATATAAAATAATTAGGGCTTTTTTTAAATGTTGAGATTGTTGGTTACTTAGAGGAACCTCCATAATTTGTTTGTTGAAAAATAAATAAAGTTGTTTTTGAGAGGACTTTTGTTTTCATTCACTATTTTTGAATGAAATTAGTCGATACCGCCGGGTCTCCAAGTTTTTATAAATGTCAGTTAAACCGAGTTCTAATAACAATACCAAGTTTGATGTGCCCTATCAGTTGCAAAATATCAATCGGAAATTTTTGACATACGTAGATATAGATTACATTGAGTTGTGCTCTTATATCGAAAAGAACATCATCGGTTGCAAGCCGGACTATTCAGATAGGGGATGCACCCTTATAGGATCGGGTGGATCTATACCCCTCTCCAGACAGGAAGAGAAAGCAAAACGAACTTCTTCAAGGCCATGATTGTTGATTAGTCTTTGCTATTGCTGACATTTTCAAGATACGTAAGAAAGAAAGATCGTAAGTAATAAGTGAGATCTTTTTTCGGAATTCTAAATTAGGTTTTGCAAGAACACTGAATCAATCGTACAAATTATTTAATTCGCAAATTCTTTAATTTCAAAGTTAAATGATCGTTCCACGATCTGCGTATCGAGGCTGCCGCGCTTCATCTTTGGAGTTACTGAATTCGCTCGGAGACAAATTATATCGTCACTAACCTTAAGCGAGCAAAGGCGCTCAAAAGTCCGCTGCAACTCTGCACTGTATAGCTCCCAATCGTTAATTATGATTTTTAAGAGGACCGTGTTTCTTTCACAATTATTAGATGCACTTGAGGAACCACCGACGAAATAATCTGGTTGAAACAATTTCCCAAGATTCGAATTCAGTACGTAATCGAGAGTGGTACTATTCAATTCAACCATGAAGCTGATCGGCACACACTTTCCATGAATTCCAGAAGCAAAGTAAACATAAATTCTCTGTGATTTCAAATCACTGTCGCCGTCGTAAACACCAATGGTCGGTCTGACACCGTGTTCATTTGTGATTATTTTCCAAAACTTCGTTCCAATACTGTTTCCATAACTTTGAAATATTCTTATTAATTCATACCATTGGTCATGAATGTCTTCACAAATTTTAGTAGGTGCTGAAATTTCGTCAGTTTCTTTGATATGCAATCTCTGATCTGGAATTCTTACAGGATTATCTTCAAATATCTTTATAAAATAATCCACATTAAAAATATAGTCAAATGGCAAAGTTGTCTGTTCTTTTAAATTAGACATTTAATTTCAGTTAATGAATATTTTTCTTTAATGAAAAGAAATCGATATCGTTATTAATAATTTTTTTATTTGATATCAAACTTTTTTACCAATTTATGCATTAAAACTAATGCATAAATTTACCATTTTTTACATAATTTTAACAATAATAATAATAACAGTTTTTTTTTCTTTTTCTTTCGATAAATTTAAAAAATTAATTCCAAATTATCCAAATTCAAAACATTTCAACATAAAAAACATCGGAGGCTCATGACAAAAAGAATTACAAGTTTTTGAACCACGATATCAAATTTTTGTTATGATTCAATTCAATTTTTAATAACATATTACAAAAAAAACAAAATGGTTTGGTTGCGACGGAATTCGATTCTCGAACATTAAATAAAGGAAGAAGTTCTGTTAAATAAAAGATAAGTTAACTGTGTCAAAGGATGCAAAACATGAATTGTTCTTAAGTTTCATGATCGTTTGTACCACAGGTTTAAAAAATAAAACAATGGTTTCTAATTGAGAACTAGCTTTAGTGACATTCAATATTCAAAGTTATAGAATTCTATTACAATTTTATTAAGTTACAAACTATTCTACAGAAACGGTAAAGTATTACATTAAAAAGCATTAAATTGTAATTTACCAGTAACGTTTTTATATTAACTAACATTTTAAATATTTTCCATTTAACAACTAATTCTTGCAGAGCGTTATCGAAAGTAATCAGTTTGTCGTGTTTTATTCTTTTGTAATTTCTTAAAATATGTGGTGAAGTTGAAAATTCATGATTTATAAATATGAGGAATCGTCTGTTTATGCAGTCACTAGCACCTTATTGTAACTGTCTAATCAACAAAAATGCAGAAAATAATTTCTAAAAGTCAGAATTCTTAAATTAAATTGAGAAGATTAAAATCAAATTGGGTTCGAGCTTTTCCATTCTGCTAAGTACAAAACTTTCGTCCTTTGTCAAAAAGTAGCAAGGTTAAATTGGTTAATGAATGGGAATTTCACTTAACATAAATGGAAAAGTGTCTTGCTAGATAAGTTTCATTGTAAGCCCCCTTGACTTATCATTTCGTTTTGTGTCGTAGAGGAGAACGCTACTTTGAGAATATAATTGTCATTGATTCCTATTTTGATTATTAATCCTGAGATAAGATGACAGATTAAGTGAAACAAATTTCACTTCAACCTGCTCGCACCTGGGCTCTATCCTTGAGAGGGTAGAGTAAGTATTTGGACGGATTACCAGATCATTTCGTTTGCGCCATGTCACGGCGATTCTCTGGGTTTTTGGTGACTTAAGGAAAACCAGTTCGGGTTGTCGTTGAGTGGTATGATTCTGCTGATGACTCATGATGTTGCGTGTTATTATTTTTAGTTATTTCAAAGCAAACAGCACACAATTAACAGACAGTTGAAAAAATGTATTTATAATTTGTAAAATTCAAAATTGTCACACCAATTTATTGGTGATTAATTTAATCAAACAAAAGTCAGTTTTGAAAGTTTGTTCAATTTTTTTTGATTTTTTTAATATAATTCGTTTTCTGGACCACTACAAATGCATTAATATTTGTTGTCAAACTCTAAATTAAATTATTGAATGGACTAGATTATGTAAATATTTTGGAAAATAATTTATTATCTGTGGTGTCTAATTTTCAGATGTATTAAGATGCACCTATCAAATATAACGCAATAATAACTGTAACAGCGTTGAAGTGGGAGTTTCCGTGGCGGTTCCCATTTGCAAAAAAAACAAGGAAAAGATAGAATCGGATACAAAATTTATTGATCACAAAATAAATTTTTACACGATTTTTCGGCAGTTCGCTCACGGTTAAAAAACGTCTAAATTGGTTTGAATTTGTGACACTCGAATTATCTCCGTTGAAACATTAAAACAATTATTTTCGTTTTTTTATTTACATATTTAATTTCATGTAGAAAAATTCTTGGTTCGATTGATCCCGATATTCTTTGTGAAAAAAAAACTTCTGGGAATTTTAATTTTGTAATTATTAAATAGTTTTGCAACAACAAAAAAATAAAAGAAATTTAAATTACATTTAAATAATATTTAAATTTGTGAAAATTTTAGCGTGGTTTGATTTTTTGTTGGAAATGTTCACTACAAGCGTTATTGATAATTTTTAATTTTCAAAGTATCAAGCCATCACTCAAAATTTGTGTTATAAAAAATATTGAATTTATATCAAAATTTTAGAGTTTTAAAAATTAAAATTATTAAAAAACAATAAAAGTATAAAAAATTGTTTTAGCACAAACTTTTACGCTGAGTATTTAAAAAAATATATTTAAAGTATTAACGTATTTTGATTGAGAAAATGGAGATAAATAAATAACCTAACAATAACAATAAGCAGCTTAAGGATTTCGACGGAAATCGTAATGAATTTCATATAATTAAAAATATAGAAAAGTGGTAGAAATTAAAAATTTTATCTACAATAAGATATCACAAATTTTGATTATCTATTTGAATTGGACGAGTGTGGGAATTACTAAAAATTTTTGGATAACTACTTTCAATTTTTATATCTTCAAACACAAAAAACGTTATTGAACAATATAATATGCTGTAAAACATTTTGCTTGGTATTTCATGTTTCTTTTACAAACTTGTTTGTATTATCGCAAAAAGAAAATAGATTATTCGGTTCGTGTTGAAAAAACTCCAGTGACAAATTCTTTTCATTTTGCGATAAGAACAAAATTTGTATAATTTAAAAAAATATATAATTCGTAAGCAACTAATGTGACACCAAAGCAAAAGGAAGAATTTTGGATTGATCACAAAAGTAAGAACAGTCTTCATATTTGTTATAAGATTCCACATTCAAAACTAGACTTAAATTAAAAACACGAATCAAATAATGTCCACCGTCTGGATAGAGTTCTAGAAGAGTTAAATGGTAAAAGAAAACCTTTAAAACCTCATTGTTTGAAATATATCGTCTGATTTGTCAACCCTTTTGTTTCTATTTAAGTCTAAGGACTTAATAACCTTTAAACATTGTGACCCAAATGTTCATTTATATTTTCCGTACATAAAAATTTTCTATATAGCTAGTAGATAAAAATAAAAATATTTTTGTCCATGCTTTTTTTTATCAAATTTGATCAAATGTTTACATAATCATTTATTGTCATCGAAAGTGAGTAAGTGTTCAAAGATTGAAGACAATTGATTCAGTAAAAATCCCTCAAAAATAGGTTTATAAATTCCATGCATACATTCATAGAAAGAAAACTAATATAAAGCATTGGAAAAAGATTTATGTTTTCTAATTGTCCAGTAAATATCAAGAGTTAAGTGCACAAAATAAAAATTAAATAAATAGTAATATTTTTAAATTATCTAAGTTTACCCGGCTAATGTTGGAACCGATTGAAGATTCGGATATTTATAAAGCGTTTCGTTGGGAAGATTTATATCTATTCCGCTGAAAACGATATTATTAGATTGAGGATCCATGATCATTTTTATTCCGGCACCCGTACCACTTGTATCATACTTCCCTGATAACTAAAATTAGGTGTCATTTAATTGTTATTATTTTAATCAGAAATAAAATTT
>MQRK01164289.1:0-11881 GCA_001938485.1 Girardia tigrina | reverse complement strand
AGTTTCGCTGAGAGTTGTCCAAAAGACAATTCTGATTGTAATGAAAATAAAAGTTTGAAAAGCCATGTTGGTGTTCTTAATAGCAATGATAACATGTCACATTTGGACAATCTCTTCTAACATGTCCTTCTTCATGACATGCCCAACAATTAATTTTCATGACTTTAAAATTTCTTCTTGTATCTTCTGGAATTTCTCTATTCCGCGGTCTTGTTGTTTTCCTTTTATTTTCCACTGTTTTCCATTCATTTTCTCTTTTTTTCTATTATATGCTGCCACTGGTGCGTTTCTTTTCTTTTTCTCATTTTCGAATATTCTTGTTTGTATATCTTCAATCTCATTAGATTTCGTGATACCTTGAATGACTATTTGTTTTTGTATATCATCATCATCTATCAAATTAATGTATACTAAATTCGATAGTTCTTTCTTACCAAACCTTTTCTCTATCAATTTCTCTATTAGTTCGTCTGCCTTTCTAAATATTATTGTGGGATCGCTGGAGCCAATTCTCAAATCTAACATTTCTTTCATTAAATCTAGTATGGTTTTTTCCGTGGAGAACACAGCTCTTAACTTTTCTTCATATGTTTCACCGGGTGATGTTTCATATTTAATTATTGCCTCCGGAGTCATGTATGGCGTGACTAAAAGGATTTTCCCTTTCCTCCGAAAATCCCATTATCTTAGTGTATCTGTTGATGTTCTTTATAAATGCTTCCACTTTTGTCTCAGATTCGTTGAATGTTTCTGGACCTTTGATGTTCGGAATCATGTGGTCGTGTGTCGCCATATTAAGAACACTGATTAGACTTCATATTTTTATTTCCTCAACAATTTGAATTGTCCTTAAGACAATCTTTGTCAAAGCTTTCGTACGATTGCATTCTAAACTAAATTGATTAATGAATTAATTCTTATTATTTTTAGCAAACGAAACATAAATAATTTATTAAAATGTTTAATCAAAACTTATTGGATAAAAAATAAAATGATTATTAATTATTTAAAAAAATGTTAATTTAATTTATTTATTAAAAATTGTACAAATTAATTAACTTATTTAAAATTTCACAATTATTTTAAATTAAAAATAAATTTAAACATTACATATTTTTAGATAATAAGAATTCAAATATTAATCATCCATCTTGGTAGGAGGGACACAATTCCAAATAAAAATACAACATCCAAACACAAAACATCAAACATTCAAAATTTTCCTCACAATCTCAAAGTCGCTTAACTCAAATTATTGTTTATCTCAAATCATTTATCTCCAATTGTTATTTTTGAGTTTTTTATAAAAAAATGTTATAAAGTGTTTATAAAAAAAATATTAATTGAATTTTAAATAGCGTTAACTAAATATTGTTTTTTTTAAATAATATTTAATAACGGGTAAATATTTTATATTTCTGATTTGGTTGCCGAAAATACCATATTTATGGACTACATTGATGTTGATAAAAATGTCGTTTCTGTTGCTACTTTATCTGAAAATGACATTGTCAAAAGCATTCAAGAAGACAAGATGGAAAATTCAGCTGAATCAAGTGATGAAGAGTCAGGTCCTGATCGTCCGATGGTATCATTGTCGATCAGAGTAAAAGCAATTCATGATCTGGAACTTTTTGCATTGCAACAGACCGAATAAAACAAAATTCTTGGTCATATCAGTGCCGTTCAAGACTGGATCATTAGTCAAAAGTCCAACGAAGGGTATCAAATATTGATAACTCACTTTTTTTACAATTGCTAATTTTAGAATATAAGTGTTCTTTTAATTGCCATATTTCTAATGTTTAATCCTAGGATTACAAAGAAAACAATAGTTGTGGACATTTTTTCAACTCTTGGAAATCGTAGGGTTAATAGTTAAACGTCAGTATTTAGATTTTTAAGCTGAATATTAATGTAAACTAAAATTTGAAATATAAATTAAAATTAAAAAAGGATATTGATAATTACTTGTAACAATAAACTTAAACTGTGAGATGTTGTTCAAAATCGTTTGTATCAAATTTCGCATACCTCAATTTTTTTTATGGTCCTCAAGAATTTGAGATAGGCGGAGTTGACTGTATTTCGAATTTTCGTGATTTAATGAATAACTTCGATTTGTTTAAAGCATAAATTTTAAAAATATTTTTATAAACTAATCAAACTCTATCGATTTATTCAAACTTTAAATTTAACTATGTAATATTTATATGAAGGAGATCAAATTTTTTTCTGTTATTTGTATCTTTTTTATATATTTTACCATTTCAGTTTCCGCAGAAATTGGCTATTGCGACCCAGTTGGGTCACCGTTAAATTATCTCTGTTGTCTATTAACAACCTTCATATTTCGATTTTATGCTGAAAATGTATAGTCTGTTAAATATTGTAGATATCTATTCAAATTTATTTAAATTAATTATTTAATTTAAATTAATTTAAATCTAATTTTAACTAATTAATGTTTATATTAACACTATTATTTTTCTTGAGCAAACTAACTCAAAATTAATTAATAAATCATATTAATCCTACAATTATTAAAAATAATATTTTTATATTAATATAACAATTTGTATACTTTTGAGATACACTTTTTCATAATTGGTTCGATAAATTTTCAAATAATAACGATTAATAACAAATTTTTGGAAGCAAGAACAACTCGGTTTTTAGAAGTATAAATGTTTTTTTTCTAAAAATCTGATCCATGAAATATTTTTTGTAATAATAGTATAACATTAACTTTGTATTCTCATACATTTTGATATTTTAATTTACAATTATAAGCCAATAATAAAAAAATGTCATTTTGAATGTTGTTTTATATGGAAACATTGTTGGATGTATCATATATCTTTGAGGAGTGTCTCCTAACCCAGAGAGTTAATAAATAAATCTCAGAATTTTTATTTATTAAATTTGCATAATCAATTATAAATAAAACCTGCAACCTAGAAAAGAAAACTCTAGTTCAAGTCCAAGAAGTTCTTAAAGAATTCTATAAATTTGAATCGACGGAAAAACAGTCTGTTTACCATGCTTAAGTTGTGCAACCCAGTCATAAATAGTAGTTTTGGATTGGCTTTTATCATGATATACATTCCTAAACTCCCCAATAATATCCTTCGCCGAACACTTCCTCAAAACAAGAAACATTATTACATTAAGAAATTTTACGATTAAGATTGTATTTGTGTGAATCATCTATAGCATAAAGAAACAGGAAAAAGTAACCACTACGTAAAATTACATAACTAAATGACTCACGATCAATTGCTCTCATTCTCTCTCGAGGGTATAAGTGCACCTCTACTCCTTTAACGGTATTAAGCCTGAGGCTTTTAGGAGGCCTGGGACGCTGATGGTTCTTAACGGGAACTCCCCCAATGTTGGGATCCATGCCTTAGTTCCACCTGTCCGAAGATGCAATGACGTCATTACAACACCCTTCACCGGGATTGATTCATCCCAGATCATTAAGATGCAATCTAACCACCGACAGCGGGGCCACGACTCTCCACAGCCTTCACACCCAGATTATAAAGCGTAGCCTAGTGAATGGATTGCTGACCCATTCCTGAATACGATATATTGCCGGCTGTTCCGCAATAATCGGCTAGCTCTTGGACACTTTAGCCTAGAGACCGAGATCTCTAGTTACTCAGGGATACTACGTAGAAGTATGCCCACTGGCCGCACAGTTGATCCCTGCGAGGGTATAAGTACTTTTCTGACCACTCCGGGAAGCTCCGCTAGTATTTTCTTTTGACTCAATTTTAAAAAATTTAGTTCTACACTTTTTACTTATTCACAGAATATATACTGTATTTGTTTTGAAATTATATAATTATTATAATACAATTTAATTATATTTAAAATTTAACACTATTTTATTACTCTTAAAATCAAACTTTTTAGATAAGAAATTAAGATTTAAAAAACTTATTGGTTAAAAATATACAGAAAAATTGCATTCCAATTGGTAACAATTTTAACATCAAAAATAATGTTACAGGATATAATAAATATAAAACATCAATAAAAAAACATCGGCAAATACGTTACAGCCCAAGAGATAAGATCAGGAAAGTACTAAAATATTCCGAGACAAAAAGAATTGAAAATATTGACAACCATTAAACCAAATTCTATTAATAATATTATTGTTACAACCGATTTTATTATTAAATTTTAATTTATTATATATATTTATAATAATTTTCCAAGTTGAATTATTTAAAATCGTTAGTTGGTTTTTGGTAAAAATGTAATTAATCGTATACATAAAACAAAAATTCTCAAAAGATTTATTGAAAGACTTCATCTAATAGATGGAATACAGTGATATCAAGTGGGCTTTTACTCAAATAATGCGTCGGGGGCTCAGCTGCGCTTGAGTTTTCCTTTAGCTTTTAATTGCTCCTAGAAGCTGCGAATTGAATATTCTGATTGCTGTGAAATGCTGTGAGAATACATTAAATATTTTATTTATTTTTACTTATTCAAAATTATATCATTACTCAATATATATATGGTTTTATACATTGAAAGATGATCTTCTAAAAGCATCGAAAATTTGCTGCAAACATTTATTACATCCGTGAAACTACTCATCGTCTTAAGAGTCACTTGGCTAGGAACCTTCTCAACCCTTTCATTTTGTAAAAAGTGGATAATCTCTTTTAACATGAATCTATAATTTAAAATCACAATGATCTCCAATGATAAAGCTGAATAAAAAGGGTAATAAAAAACGAATAAAATAATTTTTACTTTTGCTGTTGACATAAAGTGACAGTAATAAACATGAATAATTTTTATTTTTATTATACATCACATTTGTACATTTCTTCCAGTAAAAAATTGAATAAAATTTTGTAAATCTTAAAATCTGTTTATATAAATAAAATACTGCGATTCTTTTGTATACGTATAAAAATTCTTCTAGAATACATCATTGAAAGTCAAAGTCTTCCAGTCCTGCTTTGACGTCAGAAGCATAAGAAACAGCTTTTTGACGGGGAACAGAAGCGCATCTATCTTTGTAGGATGGAGTAATAATTGGAGTATGAGTTGCATCACTTGAATTACAACTATTCCAATGACCATATATGGGTCTGTTGGATGATAAATGACCGCTGGTTTTATACATTAAAACACTAAACATTTGATGATTGTTACAACTTGATAAAGCGGCGGCAATAGCACTATACTTTCGACGACTTGAATTACTGTCATGTTTTAACAAATTTGAATCTATATACAAACCAAACGAAGATTTACGAATAGATTTACAAAAAAATAAAGGAGAAACAAGATACTTTATGAATCTCCAACGGAAATTGGTTAAGAATATAAAATAAAGTAAAAAATCGAGGGAATATGAAATGTCTTTAATCGATGAAAACATTTTTGATAAACTCTTATAATATTCACTGCATTCGTTGATCTGTCGCATTATCATAGACAAAACTAATGGAAATGTAAATAGTAAGAAGACTGTATTCAAGGCCAAATGTCCACAAATTCTATTCATTTCTAGGTTATTCTTTTGTAAATCTCCCGGCAAAAGTTTTGCTCTTTGAATTTTCGCTCTCCATAATTTTAGACATATAATAATGTTTAAAATAAGTATAATAAACGTAGGCACAACAAATGTCACAAATACTTTTATAAAAATGGAAACTCGCCCGACAACGAGAACTGGATTTATTGTACATTTTTTTGATTTATTTTTATAAACTTTTAGATCTGAGGCCAGTAGCATAGGTACTGTGATGATGGAACTCAATAATACGACGGTTAAGCAGAGGTTAATGGCAAATTTTCGAAAATGAATAGAATAAAACTGCATCGGTTTAAAAATGGTAATAATTCTGTCAATTGAAAATACTAAAAGCAATCCCGAAGATGCTGTGTACATACAGTTGGGAATATATTCCATTAATCTACACATAACTAAGGAAAATGTATCAAATTTTATTTGAAATCCTGGTCGCCAATAATTAAATCCATTTCCCATAAAATCATCCATAAGAGAATTCGTCAACAAGATCACAATATGAGTCCCGGAAATCGCCACGCAATAAATTGAGAACCGCGACTTCTTCCTTTCGAGAAGAAATACCAAAATGACGATAATGTTACCGAGAATACCAAGAATGGCAATGACGGGGGTCGCGTATAAGCGATAGGCCCCAATTAGATTCTTATGCCATTTAACCGAATCATCTGTATAATTTTTGCATTTGTTGTACGACATATTCTAAAGAAAATTACAAAAAAATAACTTATTTTATTAACTATCTTAATAAATTAGTAAAAAAAACAATTCTCAACTTTGTAATTGATGTATTTTATGTAATCTACAAAAGTAGTTTCCTTAAAATTATTCAGCTGATTCCTCTGTTACATCATTCTTATATCAGACACAACACGAATTTTATTTACTAAATGTTGTGTGTTTTCCTGCAAAACGTAAAAATAAATCCGTATTTTCCGATGTAACAGAAATATTTTGCCTTATCAGATCCTATTGGGATTGAATCAGAAGACACAATTCTCTGTCGGTCTTGTATAGCAAACGTTTCTTCTTCTTCTTCTTCTTCCATGAACAAAGATTATATTTTCAAGAGATTTATATTTTTCTGTGATTGAATTATATTATTATTAAGCATTAAATTCATTTGTCCTATAAAAATATTATTAGGTTATGAGTTTAAATTGTCCCATAAAAATTATTATAAAATTGAATTAATATCAAAAATTTAGATTAAATTAAAAAAATCAATTAAAATATTATTCCAATTTTGAGTTCACAAACATTTTCTGGATGTTTCAATAATTTTATTACTATGTTTTAACCTTTCAGATAGGTTCCATAGACTTCGAAGCTTTACTTTCCTTCTATAAGTATGATTAGATCTATTAGAGCCAAATTTTACATTTAAAAGTGAAAGAAATTTTAGTATTCAATTTATATAAATAAATAATTATGGATAAAATCAGAATAAAAAATTATAATGATAATAATAAAAGAGATTAAAATTATTATCAAAAAAGTTTTAAAATCTCTAAAATATAATATAATTCATATATGAATATATACATATATAATTTGTAACAAAATGAATAAACAGTTGCGTGATAAAATTAGTAATCCTATTTTATCAGTAATAAAAATTAATGTAAATAACAATTAAAATAAATAATAAAATATAATTTATTTTGATTTTGACATTTGTATCAAATTGTAATGATTCATTCTTAAAGTTTTATCTTTTTTTTAATAATTTATGCCGGAAACATTTATGATCGTTATGACAAAAAAAAACAAACAAAAATTTGTTTTAAATTTAAAATTATTAGAAATCCGACTGTTTAATTAAAAGTTTTCATAAAAATATAATTTTAAACAGTTCAACAAACCGAAAACACATTGTTAGACAAGTGGACCAAGATCGAGTAACCTTTAGAATACATTGAACAAGGTATAGAAGAATGATAGTTCACAGAAATTCAAATTGAAACTTAACATTTGGACGAACTTTTAGATATTTATTTCAATCTTTGAATTAATCAAAAATATTTTCGACTTTCAAATATCTTTAGATTTTGTTAAAATTAGTGCTGATTCTTGTCTTTTATAGAATCTTCCGAAACATTAAGGATTTGGATAAGAGATGCAAAGAAAGGATAATCCGATTTTGAAAGAGAAAAAGATCGAAAGAATAAATAAATATATTACTTTCACCTTAAAAAATTTTTTTAATAACATTTCTTCAATCTCCAGTAAAAAAACTATATCATCTATCTTATCTGTGGAAAATCCTTTTCCTATAAGTCGACAAAAATTTCAGAGTTTATGCACAATTTGATATCCAAGTGGAAGGGTAGTTACCTAATATCAAAAAGAAATTTTACATTGGTAAAGGTAAAGTAACTCCACTTTATACTTTTAAAATACCTAATTTTAAATATAACATATTCAATTGATAAACAAGATACAAGAACTATATGTGACTAACAAAACCATATTCTGCTCAAAGAAAAAAACATTAAAATAAGGCACCAATGTCTTTAATCCTTGAAAGATAAACAAACGTTTTGCGAGTGCATCAAATAATCGTAAATTCTAAACTATGGAACGTACCGCATATAAACAAACGTCTCACGATAATGTACACTGACAACTGAGTTGACTGACAGGAACTGCTATATTCACGCACCGATTACAAAGATACAACGATATGTTTATGACGCGGGGTAGGTTATCTATCTAGGGTTAATTTTAAGAATTTGGTTGTAGTTAACGTATTAAATTCGACTGATGAATATTTTTAATAATATATTTTAATTTCTAATTATGAATTAAAATAAAACCGAATATTCTTAAATAAATCTCTTCAGTTTTAATAATCAAAAACTATTGACTGTTTGTGATTCCTGTTAATAATTATTGAAAAAGTTTATTTATGAGTTAATTTTAATATTTTGTAAAAAAATCTTCATTCTTTAGATACTAATTAAGTTCCTTTTATGATTTCCCACCTTTTACAGATGAGTAATATTTTAAGTCTTCTGTCCTAAATTCAAATCTTATTTGAAGAGAGCACTTTATAAAACATTGTGCATAACATCTTTCAACCGTTATTTTTATGTAATATTTAGTCGACTCTCTTGACAACCTCGGTGACATCATAACTCACGTATTACATAATTAGTGTTTGCGTGTATAAGCATAATGCAGTCATATTTTTTCTTCGCGCCCTAACGATGACGGTTATAATGTCGTAAAAGATAAACTAAAATTATACAAATGACATTTTTTTATAATACTGTATTATTTTTAAATTATTAAATTTTTGTCGGCGTCTATTACTAACGAAATTAGAAGAAGGTTCGAGTTACCTATATAAATTAAATAAACTGTATTGTTTATATAATTTTAGTCTTTATTTTCAGTTTTTATATGAATGAATTTATAATTTAAATTATTATTATTTTGGTAATATAATTAATAATAAATTGAAATAATGTTGTTGGATTACATGTTACATTTGTTATGTTAGTTACGTTAATTTGAAAATTTCAAAAAAACATAAATTAGGTTTTATAAAATTTTAAGTGTGCTCAGAAAATCAAGTGCATGAAATTAGAAATTAAAAAAGTAAATGTTTTCTAAATTCAAAACATTTTTTTTAAAAAAAAGTTTTTTCATATTAATCTTTAAAATACGAATGTTGTAAATTAACAACACTTTAGTTGACATATGCATTTTATTTGTATGACCAGTTGTGGTTAACATATGATTACTTCGCTTTGCTATTCTATGTTGGAAACTTCCCCCCAAAAATTTTGTATTAAGCCCCAAAATTTTTTAAGGATTGTTAAAAAAAAATATTTTGAAATTAAAATTTAAAAGGAAAAAGTATTTTAAAAAGTTTATTTTGTAGTAAAGTATTTAGGTTTTTAACTTCAAGTTAAACTTTTTAATTTCAAATTAAGTTTTCTTTTAATTTCAAACTAAAACCTTTATTTTCCAATTAAATTTGTTGAAACCCAAATTAACACTTCTTAATTTCAAATTTAAATTTTTTAAATTCCAATTAACTTTTATTAAATATAAATGCAATTTAATTATTGAGTCCCAAGAATTTGTAATTAAATTGAACACTTGCTTAAATTTTAGTTAAATTTTTTTTTGTAAAAATATTTGTTGAAATAGTTCTTTTCATTTTAATATTATTGAAAAAATAGCGGAGAGTGTTAGTTCTACTGATTGTATCAATATTTATATCAGTATTTTTTTAATTGTCCGCTAAATAATTCTGTCCATATTTTGTCATTTAGTTTGTTTAAACAACAAAACTCGTTTTTATTGTTTTTTTAATTAGTCCGATTGACTTTATGACTGCTGGATATTTTCGGTAAATATAATTTATTGATTTACATTATTAAAATTTTTAAGTTAATTAATGAAAAAAAATTATTTAAATAAGTGCCACTGAAATAGCAAAATGTTTTACATGTCTAACAAACGCTAAATTCAATGTTCAAAATTAACAACTAACCCGGTAAATTCGCTTGGTTTCTATGTTAATCAGATATGATCATCCCGGTAAGTAAACATTTACACTTTTATTTTTAAGTAAAAGCCTTCATTATGATTAATTGGTTTCTTTTATTTAAAATTTTAAATTAAATAATCCGAAAATAAGGAAAAACTAGACATTTTATTTACCTTTCATAGATGTTATTTTTGATAAATACATTCGTAATCAGAAGAGATAAAGACAGTTAAATGTTGTATTAAAGGAAAGAACGATCGGATTGGAAGTTAAAAATAATCCAAAGTCCTTTTGACAATTTCCATATGATTTGGAAGGGGGAAAATCAGACGAACTTTTAATTTAATTTGGAGTCTCTGAGAATTAAAGTATATATATAAATGGATAAACATCCAGTAATTTTCATTGAAATTGTATTTAAATAAACAGTTTAAAGCTGTCATGAAAGTCGATTAAAATATTTCCCATTTCCCATTATCATTTAATCTCCCATTAATGCTCTCCCATGAAGAGAATTTCTTAGCGATTTTTTAATAATTTTTAAAAATAATTTTTTGACAAATTTATACCAACAAAAATAAAAAATTCGAGTACTTCTTTATAATCATATTTTATCTATTAATTTAATATGCGTGTATATTGTAAAAATATTTTAATGATTGTGAATCAATCGGCTTATATTGTTAAAATTAGTTTTTTGTTAAAGGTAAATTAGAAGTTTTGAGTACTTCAATAAATATATTAAGTTGTCCCAAAGTTTATTAGTTTTTTTCATTCAATACCTTTAATTGTTGAACAAAACATTTTCTTTCCTCAGAGTACAATCCATTGTTTTCTTTCGTATCACAACTACACTCGACCAAGTGACTCAATACCATGACAGTACCACTCAGGTGATTTCAAGCAAAGACATATGTGATGGCTTTTTTACATCCTTTCAAATGAGAACTGACCTCAACAAAGAAAATAGGCCAGCACACAGAATAGATAAAAATCAGAAGAGGTTAAATCAGGGCTATATGCAGTGTGCAGCAGGAATCAAATACCTTATAGCTACTGTATTGTCTGATGCACCTTCTGTGAAGTAAGGATTGGAGCGTTGGGGTTGCGAAAAGTGCTTTTCCGCGTTTCATCAATGTGATGTACCGTTATTGCACCATTGCTTTAAGGCCTAGAGAAATTAATTTTTCGAGCCTTCTCCGGAAAGTTTTAACTTTACTTGAACTTATAAAAGAAACTTATGGAGTAGAAAATGTGCTATAAAACAGTATAATAAAACAAATTTGTAAGTGAATATTTTATTAAAAAAATAAGACGATAAGTGCACTGTTGTAGGGACACTGCGCGTATCGCTGTGGACTCAACGGGTCCAATCACAGACAAGTGACCCTGGAGTTTGTTTCGGGAGAAACTGTTCAAAAATAATAATAAGCTACCGGTTTCGGATGGCGTTGGGATATAGTGGGGGCCGAATTCTTGCCCTAAAGCTCCAAAACGTCGTCGATTCGATTTGAGGGCGATCGAGCTGAGACGCGATGATAACACTGAGAAATTGAATTCCTTGCCATTGGTGCCGTCGATATGATTGGTGATGTTGTCACCGTTGTTGTTGGTCGATGATTGATCCAAATGGGACTGATTGAAGCCGGTCGAGAGCGACTGATTGAGTAACCTGACGCTGTTCATACTGGTCGACTTGATGTGAGTGTTGCCGATACTAGACGATTGGAAAATCGGATCGGACTCGGGAATCGAATACATTTTCGAGTCGTAGAATAAAAATCAGATTTTTATTGACAATTTAA
>MQRK01164249.1:0-17029 GCA_001938485.1 Girardia tigrina | reverse complement strand
TTGATGGCGCATTCTGATAGAAAGTTCTAACATTTTCTTTATTTTCATCGGTATTCATATTGTTAGGGCGCCCACTTCTTTTCTTGTCGGTTACAGAGCCGGTCTCGTGAAACTTTTTATCCAAAACATGCATTGATTGTCGTGATGGAGGAGCGTCATTAGGATACTCTTTTGCAAATGCTGCAGCTACAGCTCTTGAATTTCTATCATGCTTCATCCACTGCTTTACTATAAAAATTCGTTGCTGAAGTGTTAATTATCGTGCCAAAAGAGACCCAGAAAATCAAAACAAAATAAAAATAGAAAATCAAAACAAAATAAAAATAGAAAATCACCTAACACCCGGATATGGTTAGAACATTTTGTGAGTAAACGCGTTCCTTCAGGATACCCCACATTGAATAATCACAAGGTGTCAGGTCTGGTGATCGTGGAGGCCATTCAGTGGTTCTTCTCCTGCCGATCCACATCTCAAAAGTGTTATCCAAAAAGTCGCGTACATACATGAGAAAGTCAGACAAATCTTGGAAGACAAAATAGGAAATTCTTAAGAAATCATTGTTGAACAAACAGGCGATAAAATAATTCAACAATCATGCTTTAAATTTTCTCTTGATATGATAAAATAGAAAGTAAGAGGTGAATCGAGATCCTGTGACCCTTGTATAAAAGATGTCATGTATAGTACATGTCATCACAGTCCATTATTTACATCGTTTTGCCATTATCAAGGAGATTAAATTTAAATTAAGTAATGTAAAGGTATTCTTTAAAATAGACCCATTATTAAATACTGCCGAAGTTAGAACCAGTTAGGATGGTTATAAAAACACTTTTTGGATTGTTCAATTTCTTGAAAATGCTTTTCGGTTGCAAAAGTTTCATAGTTAATTTTATATATATTTCTGCATAATTTAATGTGATCGAGTATCGAGCTAGAATACCTGCACACACAATTGAGGAGAATAGCTCGATTCTTGATCACATTGAAAAATACAGAAATAGAGATAAAGTTAACTACGAAACTGAATTTTGACATATATCATGAGAGTATAGTCCCTGATACATTATCAATAAAGCATTTAAAACCATGCTTAAATGTTCCAAGTATCCAATCATATTAAAACTTTTTAATATAATTATATAAAAAGAGATTAATTACGTAAGTCACTGTGTCATATAAATGACTTGTAATCTGAAATTAATGCACAAATTATGATGTCGTAATGGCGATACATGTTTTGTTGTATCTTAAAAATATTAAAATGGCATGTTTTCTTTATATATATCCCTTCATTTCATGATTTTATTTCAAAAATTACATCAAATTACATAAATCGAGTGAAATATTTAAGCATTTAACCTTTCATTTCATAATTTTATTTTAATATTTGCGTCAAAGCACATTACATAAATGATAATGTTTAGCGTTTCACTAATTTAACAGATGTGTTGGTGAGAGTTCATGAATCAAATACTTAATAACTGCTTGTAGAAAATCTGGTACAAAGTATAAATATAAATATAAAAATATTCATATAAATTTAATTTGAAATCCGAAACAGCCAACCTTAACATTTGTTATGTTCGGGAATACATTCTGATGATAATTCAGATAAAGACATTTTTTGAAACTTGTATTTAATAACAACAATAAAAATATTATTTAAACAAGTAAATTTCTGAGGAACGATTTTTCTTTTACAAACCAATAATATCAAAATAATTGTAAATATAAATATAGGTAAATTAATTATTTTCGAAATTTTGTATTGTATTTAATTTTATAAAAAAGATTTATTTAAAACTTTTAAACTTATAAACATAAACTATTTTCAAATATTTTATGTATTAAATTCGTATTTAATTTAATATTTTTTTTATTATATTGTATTTTCTTTTGAAGAAACATTTTATTAAACTTCGTTACTTTTTAATATTTATTATGATATTTAGTTTTCTTCCTATTACATTACCTTTTTAAAGCTTATTGGGCCTCCCATCTCTTTCAAGAATGGTATTGAGCCTATAAGCTCTTTAGATGGTCCACCCAAACCAAATAAATCTATAAGCTCTCCGATAGGCCTCCTAAGGGGACGTCAGCCTTTCGCTTCCGCGCACGCTTTGGCAATCCTGTCAGAAACGATTAGTCATGGATAGAAGTCCCATGATTCTGCATCCCTTTGGCCGTGTACGTAGACTTTACACATCCACGAAACGGGCATCTGAAGGTTCCTCTCACAGTTAAATCTGTAAGGCGGTAGTTCAGATGGGTTTCTAAAGGACTCGCTTCTAACTCTCCTATCGAAGCAGCATTCGGATCGACGATTGGTACTTGAGTTACGGTGTCTTCTGGTATCGCGTTCAGTGGTAGATTCCCTTCTTATGATTGTCTGGACTGACTGGTTCACCTCTGAAAAATTTGGACTAATTGTTCTTCCTCAACTTTGTGTGCTGTTTTGAGATGTCTGATGAACCATCCTTTGGTCTTGTAGTTCTTTCGGCATAGATGGAAATTGAATCCCTCCGGCTCTTCTTCTTGAGGGACTCTTGGTCTATGATCTTGTTTCTCGTGTCGATTCAATTCTGTCTTTTCCGCGAATTCCCTGAAACAAAATTCGTATGAACATTGGAACAGTTTTCTTTCATTTTGGGTTGAGCGTTTTCCTGCTGAATTAATTTTAAAAAATCATCAAATGAAGCCGTTTCACCAAAAAGCCATTCCGTGTCGACTCTCAGGCATTCTTTAATTTTTTGCTTCTTTCTTCCTGAGATTTTCCTACCATCTGTCATTGAGGATTCAATGAATCTTTTCAGGATCATCAGTCCATTGTCAGCAGCTAAGAGAGCGTGGAACGGGAGCCATCCCTTAGCTAGAATGTCCATTGGGTTATGTAACCCAATTGTGATGGTATTCATTCTGATCTTTTGATCCTTCCTTATCCCCAACACTAGGCGAGTACCATGATTGTGCAGGCTATGCAGTTTCTTTACCAGTGGGTCACAGTCCTTCAATTTTCCAACCCATAGTATACTATAGGTAGTATACAACTCTCAATCAACTTTCGCTTGCTTCGGATCGTTAGTTTTTGACACTTCAGGATAGGCATCAAAGTTCTTAGCTTGTCGTACCCTTTCCTTATACTCTCTCTGATATCTGTCTCACAAGTTCCGTAAGAAGATATTATTGAACCAAGGTAACTGAACTCGGTAATCCATGCGATTCCAGATATCATCTCACAACCTGCTGTTTGTATTTTCGAGCCACCATTTAGATTCATAATCTTTGTCTTTTTTATGTTGATCTTTAAATCCAGTTGCTGGAACACTGCGTTTAGAATACGTAGATTTCTTGTTAATTCATTATAGCCTTTGTCAATGAGACAAAGGTCATCTACATACGCTAAATGATTGATCTTCAGTTCGATTTCGTCCTCATTTCGTAATTGAACCCCTCATATCATCCCATTTGCTTCTGCTAGTTTGAGTGCTCTGTCAAACACAATATTAAACAATATCGATCCCAGAACGCAACCCTGTCTTACGCCTTTGAACATCGTGAACTCATGTTCACCAATTGAGCCCTTGAATCCCTCGTGAAATTGAGTAATCATGCTGAGTGTTCTGCCATTTATCCACAGTTTCTTTAGGCATGTTCAAAGCACATTTCTTGGTACACCATCGAAAGCTTTCTCCAAGTCTAGGAAAATTACATATACATCTTTTCTTTCTGTACCTTGCTTCTTCTTGAATCTTCTGAATAATACATATTGCATGTTGCGTTCCCCTACAGCTCCGAAAACCAAATTGCCATTCATCAATTTCTCTTTCAACTATCGGGATAAGTCTATTTACTATAACCCATGTCATTATCTTTCCTCCAACTTCAAACAAGAATATCCCTCAGTAATTGTTGAAGTCATTTCTTGAGCCCTTTCCTTTGTATATTAAGACCACCTTCGCTTCTTTCAAACTTTCCGGGAAGTCTACTCTTCCCTCTCAAATGTGTTCAAAGCATTCTGTCAGTATGAAAACAAGATTTTGGCCTCCGCATTTGAATAATTCAGGAATTATTCCATTCGTTCTTGCACCTGTGCAATTGCGCTTCCAACTTCCTCTACTTGCGGCACTGCTTCTAGGGAAGCATTCTGTTCTGATAGCCCGATAGGGTTTTCGACATCCAAGAGATCCGTCGACTGAAAAATCCGATTAAAAGGTGAGGCGATTACCTGTCTGGGACTGATCTGTTTACTGTACACAGGGTGTACTCCCGACTCTCAGCGTTGTTGAGTGTAAAAGCAACGAATTCGACGAATTAACTGATACGTAATAAATTCGTTGCTTTTACTATAACTAAAATATTTAAACTGTGAGTAAACTAGGCTAATCAAAATGGATATTTGGTGAGCCCAGTTGTGTATAAATACAACACAAAAAAATTAAAAGTTTGTCGGTTAATCACTGTTAATAAAATAATAACAAAGAATGAATCAACGAACCACAGATATCGTCAGTTATATATTAATTTTCAAATTTGAAAAATTGATAATTTTGGAGTTTTCAGGGACGAAAGATAATTGATAAATTGTCTTTTATAATATTTCGCACACAACTGTTTGTACGTAAGTTGGAATATTGTTATCGATTAATTTTTGATTATTTGAATTTTTAAATTCATATTGTCATTGACGATAATTTATCATTTGTTTAATAATTATCGTCAACGTTTTTACAATGTTTGACAAAAAATAAATGAATAAAAATAAATAATACATACAAAAAAGAATAAAATAAATAAATAAACAAAATAAAGATAATTATCATATCGCTGTAAACACTATCAAATCAAAAATAATACTAAAAATAACAAAATCACAGTTATAATACTTATTACAAAAAAATGAATAAATAGATAACTTATCATAAAAAACTGATAACAGAAATTGGAGCGGAGAATTGCCAATTTGACCGAACATTTTTGCCAGTTTCAGAAATTTATAAATAAAACATATAATAAATTAAAATAATTGAATGGATTAATTAAATAAATTAAATAGATAAATAGATAAAAATTAAACAATTAAATATAAGAAAGACATTTGGGGTTTTTTTATCATTTTGTAATAAGTTTAATTTTGCCTTTTTTAATTTCTATTTCCTCTGACAACGGTTGTTTAGTTAACTAAGAATTCGACATCGTGTTTTGAAATAAAACTTATTAGATATCGCTGTAGATATTAGAGAAAACAAAATATGTGATATTCGATCGAATTGTGAGCCTCATTGTTATTTATGTTATTTAATGGAAAATTATTCTCTCCATGTAAGTATGTCTTTGTTTGTGTATGCATGTGTTTGTGTATGTTATGTGATATGTAATTTGTGAATGATATATTAATTGACTGGTTGTGTATGTGTAATGAATTTTAATTGTGAATTGCAATCACAATTATTAAAAAACGATTTTTAAAAACGGTGAAATTTAACAATGTCAATCTTTAAAAAATTCAAGTTCAAAAAAAGAATGTGAATAAATAAATCAATTGTCAATTTTTCAATGTCAATTTAAAGTTCAATTAAAAAGTTTCGTGTTTTGACTTCTTTTTAAAAAATCGAACGAACGCGAGGAAGTAGATTGATAAACGAAATGGACGATAGAGAAACGACAGTTAATAGAGCTAAATTAGCTGAACAGGCTGAAAGATATGATGAAATGGTTGATGCGATTATTACCGTTTTCTGTCCAGAAATATTACATATGACTCCACCATATACACTAAGAAAAAGAAAAGAATAGAAACACACATACAAAGCGAAAGGTACGCATACTGCTGTTTCCCATATTTGGTAAGGTTGCTCCCAAGTCTTCTAATGAAGTCTCTTCTGCTGAACCATTTTCTTTCAAGGAGCTGCTTCAATTCTTCAAGATGCCAATGCAACCATCGCTTATTCATTGGGATATGTTACCTCACACTCTGGTATTTAAGTGCCGCTGAGATTATTCCTTTCTCTACGCTTTTCTAACTGTTATCCATCTCAGTGCACTCTTTCGTCAGTTTAGCTGTAATTGATTCTTTCTTCTCCGTTAAAAGTAATTTGTCCAGTTTTCTCTGCCTTCGAAGTTTCCTTCTCCTAGATCTTTTCTTTTTCTGAGACAATGACTTTAACACTACCAAGTCATGGTCTGATCCGCAGTCAAGACTTGGGTAGATCTTGACATTAATTATTCTACGGCAACTTTTCTGATCCGTGAGGATGAAATCTAGTAGCTCTCTACGCTTAGTTGCTGGATGTTCCCAGCTAGTTCTTTGAGACATTTTATGCTTGTAAAATGTGTTCTCAATCCGTAAACCTCTGAAGGCAGCAAGTTCCATTAGAAGCTCAACACTCTCTGAAGTGTGGTGAGCTGACGCGTAAATTCCAATAATATTTCTGCTTTCATCATTTTTCCCAATTTTAAAGTTGAAGTTACCTCCAATAATGAGTTGGTACTTTTATTGAGTTTAACTTTATCATTAACTCATTGAGTTTCTCATATAAGTTTCGTCTCTCTTCTATGGTGTATCCAGACTCTGTTGGAGCGTAAACTCCAATCAGTTTTGGTTCTCTGCTCGGTATGATACAGGTAAAAATTCTTTCGTCAGCGCATTCAAATTCAATGTCATCACAATCAGTCTTCTATATCATCAGAGCCGTACCACATTCTCTTCTCTCACTCACATTTCGGCCAGTGTTTAGTAATTTCCATGAACCAAGTTCGTGTGTTTCTTAGTTCCAACAATGTGTCTCAGTGAGGATACACATACCTATGTTAATCATTTCTGATATTTCATCAAGATTCAATAGTTTCTCATCATTCAACCCCCGAATGTTCCAGTTACCAACTCTCAATCAGATGGTGGAGTTCTTCTCGAGTTACTCACATCTCGGGAGCTTAATGACTTCTGGTCCTTCCATACACCTGATTTGAGTTTTTGTAGCGATCGGATTAATGATTAGGTTGCGTTTCTAGCCCAACCGTCCTTGATTATTAAATCTATTAAATTCATTAAATTCTGTTTAACTGTTTTTAAGATTTTATATTTAATTCGTTTTCGAATCTACTTTATTTACTAATTTTATTATTTTAAATTTAATTCGTTTTTTAAATATATTTAACTACAAGTTTCATTACTTTAATTTTTATATAAAACAATTATTTTTAAGATGAGTTAATTTTAATTTGCATTTTGCCAAAATATTTTATTATTTTTTTTAATTTGAAAGTTTTCAAAAAAGTAAATAAATACAAATATTTTAAAATTAAAAATCATATTATAAAGAAAGCTAACTAAAATTGAATACTTATTTAAAATTTCAAAATGTTTACAGTTATAACAATTGATAAATTTTAATAAAATCTTTGAAATAAAAATTTTAAAATCAAAAACAAGAATTACATTTTATAATATTTCAAGAAATAATTTTTTAAGTAAAAGGCTTATGGTAAATTATAAGTGTGGTCATATATTATTATAATTTAGGAGCATGAAACATACTGACCAACTACCACCATGCTTCTCAACTGTTCCATTCTCTTCACCACCATTTATTCTAAGTCATGTTGATAATATAACTTGTAATTTACACCATTTGTCATGTTTGTCTTGTGTTCAAGTTTTTTTTATTTAGTATGTGTTGTTAGTAGAGATAAATACCGATTTTAGTCTACTCTTTTACTGGATTGAGTTGAGTGATTACGTATAAGGGCCAGGGTGTAACGGAAAGAACAAATTTCAAGAAATATATCTTGGTTTGCAAAGAGTTTGGGAATCATTGATCATGTGATCTTCATCCGATGACCGTAAATATTTAGAGTTTTTGAATTAAATTTTTATTTTTTGCTACATCACAAAACATACTCTTTTTCTTCATTTTGTATACCTAAAGTCAAAGGTCAAATTGGATCGAAAACTTATTTTAAATGAAACCGTGCCGTTTTTATTTTTAACCTCTTTGATATCAGTATAACTTGCGTATTTCCGTTTCTGATCAATGTGACAATCGCTTCTTCGACCAGAGACTTACTACTGTCAATTGCAATGAATTTCAGTAATATTTTTATTTAACAATCTCAAATAATCAATTATCTCTGTAAGTAGCGTTTATGTCACTTTTATTGTCACTAAATTCAAGATTCATAATTTAACACCAACATTTTATTCATGACATTAATTCACATAATGAAACCAATTTCTTGTTAATTCAATTATTTCGCCAAAATCAATCAATTAAATTTTTCTTCCGATTTAATTTGTAATATTTAATATATTTTAAAACTTTAAATAAATGCAATTAATTTTTAAATTATAACTAAACCTTTTTATAAAATTTTATCCTAAAACTAATTAATTTAAATTTACCATAAGCCTTTTATATTAAAAAATTCCTTTTTTTAATGGTTTTCTTTATTATATAATTTTTAATTTTAAAACTTTTGTATTTATTTACTTTTTTGAAAACTTTCAACTGAAAAAAATAATAAACTATTTTGGCGAAATGCAAATTTAAATTAACTCCTCATAATCTCCTTGAAAATGTCTGTAGAATATTCCGGTCGACTTCTATACAATTTCGATTGGAATTCTTTGTTAAGGAGTTACGTGAAATTGAGATTGTGTTATAAAATTTCATAATCAATAACGATTAAATTAAAAAAAAGACTCTATCGAAATTCAAATTTTATTTATCCTAAACAAACGTTGCTAAGCAATGATTTCGACAAAAAAAATTAAAAAAATTTCTCAATCTCACAAAAAAGTTAATTTTAATACAAAAAAATATATAATGAAAAATATTTTTTTTATTATTCAATCCAGAACAGAGCTTAATGAAAGAAAATGTGTGAAGTCTTGGAGATCAAGTTTTAAAATTGTTTGTTTTTAATTTCTCGGAATGCATTTAATTCCAATAAGCTTCTTTTATTATGAAAGACGACTGAGTCATTCACCTATTTAGCTATGTAACTCAAGTATGTCCATCAAATGAGCTCAAACTACGTTTACATCTGAAACAATGCTTTGCGAAAATTTGATAACAGAAACAATAAATAATAATAATGGATTTCCCTGCCAAATTTTACAAATCAAATGTCAGTTAAACGCTTTCCACAGAAATAATTATTAAAATAATAATAATAATGATAATAGTATTGATAATACTATTGTTCTGAATGTTTTAACATTGTCCTTTTTATTTAGGACTCTTATTACAAGTACTTGTATACTTTTAATTACATAAAGAACCCTTATGCTAGAATATAATAAAAATATTATTTAAAGATATATAATTAAATAAATAATAATAATAAAATGAAACTTATTGAAAAATAATAACACAATATTTTAGTAAAATGTCAAATGATAACACAATGTTTCAATTGTAAATAATTGATATTATTAATGTCATTATAAATAAATAATAGTTAATATATTTCATCTTCTTTGCTCTGAAGTGGTATATTAGCAAGCATTGTCAATTGCCATGCCTACCAAGAAGCAATTTAGAAATTATTATCAATAAATAAAATATTTGTACTTTAAATGACAATTTTGACAAGTGATAATTTGAAAATATAAATTGTTGTTGATAATTTTATTAAATATTTTGTTTAATCAAATTCTCATAACATGTCTACAACGCAAAAATATGATTGAACATTGAAAGACCCTTCATCCATGGTTTTTGATGGAGAGGTCAGTCATTTAATCTTGCATTTTTGATGGTTAACAATAAAGCAAAAGAATGTTGTTAGGTGCTATTTGTGTAGAATGTTGAATGAATAGAAACAATATAAAGGAGTTGTTAGATTTCATGCTTGAACTTGAAAATGGTATTCATATATTCCGTAAGAATGAGTATTTAGAATCATGTGAATTTTGGATTATTTAAGTGATGTCTGTTGTTGTTTGATTAAACAGCTTTATTTCAAATTTTGTCAAATTTTTTTTTAACTTTATATATTTCTTTTAATTTGTAATAGGAATTATTTCCGATTTATTTGTATTTTTTCTATAATAATTATTATAGAAAAAATACAATTATTAAAAAGCAAGTATAATTGCTTTGTAAAGGTTTATTTTTATAACAATAATATTACATCTCTTTCAATTCAAATGGAGAGACATTCTGATCCTCATTATACCCTTATTGAAATTTATAGCTACAGTACCGCTTCGTCATATGCATTGACGAACATCGTCTATCAAGGTGCTATAATTCGGTTATTAATCCACAGCTTCGTACTACGCTGCAAGGTAACAGTTTTATGTATCTTTTGGAATGGGAACTTTGTTAAATGACTTTTATCAGTATTTAAAATAGGATCGCTTCTTTTTTCAACTAACAATCACTGAGATGTATCTTCTAACATATGCTCACCGATATCTTCAGTTGGATTAATTGTAACTAATCTTTTCTGATCAACGGAAATGATACTTTCTCTCTGGTTTCAGCTCTTTAGATGTCTTATTTAACATATCTTGGTTTGAATATCCATTGGTTGTAGCATGATGAAAGAATAAATTAATGCTTACAACCTAAAGATTTGATTTTATTTTCGAAATTTTGCATTGTACGAAATAAAACAAAATAAATCGTTCATTTTTACCACAACTTTCAAATGTTGAAAATATTTGTCACTATGATGCCTTTGGCAAAGAAATATTGGTCTTTCGAGCCAACGGGTAAATCGATTACCTCCCACAATAAACTTATTCTCGTAGTGATGAATTAAGAGATGAAAAGAAGTTAGAGTCCAGAGAGGTTGAGATCGGATGAATATGATGAAAAAGGAAGCAGTTGTTAACCGATTTCTTGTAGTTTACCTATGATGATTACTACTGTGGAAACATAAGCGTTCATCCATTGGGACCCTTCATCGATTTTGCTGAAACACAATTTTCAGCTCATCAAAAATTCAAAAGTTGATAACGACAGTAATTGTATGACCATTAACTAATACATAGGTCAATATTACGTCTTTGATGCCCAAGAAGACTGTTGCCACTTTCAGTAGATGTTTTCTTGATCTCTTGGGCCAAGCATCAATTGTCAGGCAATCGACCGAGTTTTATTATTTTTATCATCCATTTCTTCAGATTTAAATTCTACATCTATATATATATATATATATATACATATTCGGAGACTGACTGTATCTTTTTCAAATTTATAATTAATTTCTTTTTAGATATCAGATGTAGACAGATCACTTCACCACCAATTGTATAGTACTTTACGCTTATCTTCACGATTAATCTCCAAGTAAAAGATAGCCTCTCTTAAATAATGTCTATCATCATACGGAAAAAATCAATTTTATTGATTTTAATTTCAAATTTTATAAGTAAATTAGTTAATAAAGACTATTAATGCAAAATTTTAGTAACAAGATCTACAATAAATAGTAAATTAGTATCGGCAATAACTTTCCAGTCAACCCTTAAACTGGTAAACATTGACAACATTTAATGACAATTTTCTTTTTTTAATTATAAGTATGAGGAGTGTAGTGCACAATTTTGTGAAAACTGTGACATTCTAACAAATTCGTGTTTTTTTAGTATCTTAATTTTTTAATCATTATTAAACCCGTTATGTTGATTGAAATAAAATTCAGTATGAACTAGAAATATAAATCACAATCAAAATTTATGATTAAGGGGCTGTTCATAAATGACGTCACACAGGAGGGGAGGGCTGAATTCGGAGACGAAGTGTGACGAGGGTGGAGGGGGGAAATGTGACGTCACATCGACATGCTGAACGTGCTTTAATAACCCAAATTACAATACAAAATTTATTTTTTCAGATACAATTGTTAATTTTAGAAATACGAGTTTTATTTTTCGAAATACAATTGTTAATTTTTGACATACAACAATTGAGAAATATTTTCGTAAAAATAGTTTTCTGAAAAACTATGAAATAAGTTTTTTTAAATAAAATAATAGCAAAAAAATTTTGTTTAAATTTAGAACAATTACAAATTTTAAGATTCGAAATATAAAAGTAATTTTAAGATTATATATAAATATTATTTTAAAGTATATTATATATTTTTTTGATTGCAGCAAATTAGTGATGGATAAAAACAAAATATACCAGCGTCTTTTTGACTCTTACGTCGAAGCATATCCTACGAAGAACAGAAAAATTTGCCAAGATGAAGTAGTTCAAAAATGGAATGCCATAAAAAAAGGATATTGAAGTCGAAGTTTAAGTAGAAAATTGGTTTCAAGAATTAATAACGATTTCCACCACAAAAAAGGGATCACTTAATGCGTTTTGGTGTAAACATAAATCATCTGTCGATAAAAATAATCCATTTGAATTACCTTTAGAATATGTATCGCAGTTTGATGGACAAGTGGTCAATGATGAGGTAGATGATTTTGCGCCTAGTACTAACACCTTAGCAACAGCTAGAATGCCTACAGATCAGCTGCATTTACACTCAAAGATTGAAATTCCCAATATGATCTAGTCGGCTTGTATGAACGACAAAAACGTAGACTGCTTACACATGAACAAGAAGTGCAATTGAAAGAGAAGAAGAACAAAAAATTGAATAGAAAAAGCAACTGACGAAGAAGATGTGTGATCAAAAAAGATCCCAGAAAGCAAGAGTATGTAAAAAAAAATTAGATGCTCTGTTTAAAGATAATCCGGAGTTACGTAAATTAATGAACGCCAAGGCCAAACCTGGTAGACCCAGAATTGAGTAAGATCAGCCTTCATTTTTCAAACTATTGTTGATATAGCTATGCATTTATCGGCATCGCATAAAAGAAGGCAAAGCGAAGTGTACAGAAGCATAAAAACATTAGATCAGCTGAATGAACATTTGAAAATTGATGGCTTTACAATCAGTAGAAGTGGGCTGTATCTTCGTCTTTTGCCAAAGCCCAGTTCATCTCTTGAAGGGCAGCGTCATGTATCAACAGTCCCAGTGAAACTTATTAAAGCACCGAATGATTACTTTTCAGAATTCAATATTAAAATTATTATTTTTTAAATTAATTATTATCATTATTTATATCATTGAGAAAAATATTCAATTTCCTAAAAAAAACTCTTTATTAAATCGATATCTGAAATCGGTCGATTGGAATCATAATCCAGTCGAATAATCATTGAGAATAAAACCCGAAAATTTTTCATCGTCAATTTCACAATCGTTTTCATTTAAATTTTATTATGACGGTTATATCGATGCAAAAAATTTGTTTTATGTTTTTTTATGTAAAAAAAATATGTAAACCTTGAGAAAAAGAATTTGCTGTTTTACTGTGGTAATTAAATTAACTGCAAAAACATTTTCTGGATAAAATTGATTAATTATGAACGATTTTTTGAATTTGCGTGGATAAATCTCATGTTTTCAATGAGTTTATGATTTTTTTCTGGAAAAATTTGTTTGTCGTCGGAGTCTTTACTGAGTGTATTGAATCGATTATTTGAATAAATTTCCTTTTGAAATTTTCTTAAATTTTATTATGGATTTTTTTTGAAAATAAAGAAATTGAATGACAAAAGAACTGATTTCAAGAATTCGAAATTCCAAAATGGATTACTCAGGGTTATTAGAAACCGTCAATTGGAAACTCAGTGTTGATTACGAAAGAAATCGAAACTCGAATTCGCAGTTTATCCGGCTCCGTATATCGCTACTGCGGTAATTGAACTGTACAATTCAATCTTGACGACTCTCGAACACTCGGATTGTGCGTTTATGGTGGACAATGAAGCGATTTACGATGTCTGCCACCGGAATCTCGATATGAACGGCCGACTTATACCAATCTAAATCCATTGATCGACCAAATAGTCAGCTCGATTATCGCGTCTCTAAGATTCGACGGCGCTCTCAATAAATGGGCCCAGAAAAATCAACAATTCAATGCGTAACCTTGCTGCCTCCGTCCGATTCTCGGGGCAACCTGAGAGTCGGGCGGAACGATTACTATGACAAACATATCGATGGTCTGTCTTGTACGGCAACAATTAGGAACTTAGAAGAGTTGGCGTCTTTACTAGGATCCAATAAGGTGTGTTTTTTGAGTCAGGATGATAAAGCTCGTGTTCCAATCGGATTGAGCGCTGCTAATAAGCTGATACGCGTAAAGTACAGAGTTAGATTGCCTAACCATTTTAGTGAATCGACGACAAAATTGAATGATGCACGTAGTTCAAAAATTAAATTTTAGCTATTTAAAAACTTTACGTTTACAAAACAGAAGGTTAAGGGTGTCGGAGCTTTGATACGCCATATTCAAGTGGAGGATCAGGCATTTTGTAACGAAATGTGATGAAGGGGAGGGGGTTGGAAATGTACTAAAATTGTGTGACATCATTTATGGACAGCCCCTTAATTAAATTTGATTTTAAATATGCTTGTTTGAATATTCACAATTCGAAAATTTTTTGAATTTAGCGAATGTTTATGCCAATAAATCTTTGATCAAATATTTGTTGTTTTTTCATCATTTATAATCTTTATCCGTAATGGATTTTTTTAATCAAGAGCTTCGCCAAACGATAACCGCTACAAGGAGTTAGATAAAATTTTCAATTCGCCAAATAATATATAAAAATGTTTAAATTAAAATTCCAACAAAAATTAAATAATTATGTAACACAATAAACTAAATAATGTTTATATATTTTAAAAGTAAAAAATGGAGTTTTTTGATAATTAAGAATCTGTATTATTATTAAAACAAATAAAAATTGTAAGTTAAAAATGTTTAGATTAATTAAAACAGATATTTAAAAAAAATATTTAGCAAAAATTTTTAAATATGAAATAAGGAAGTTAAACTGATTTAAAAAAACCAATAATTCGGGTAAAATTTATCTAGAAAGAAATTTTGAAAGAAATTATATTTAACGTTAACTCATTTACGCCGGCCGTCCTCGTTTGTGGATGCTTGAAAAAATAAACATTATGATATTGCAGTGACTGTAAAATCTCAACCAGTCATATTTTAAGCAAAGTAAGGTCGTTGACTCATTACTTTGTTTATATAGACATGATAAAACTTGAAAAATTACATAAACAAGTCATTGAATGTTTGTTTTTTCAAGCGTCTTCAAACGAGGATGGCCGGCGTAAATGGGTTACGTTAAATATTTTTAAACAAATGTTGTATAAATTTTAATAATGAAAGTTTAATAAATTTATACAAATGTAGAAATTTGATTTTAAAAAACATTTAATAAATGAATTTTGGTAAAATGATTAAATTGGATGAACGAGGAGAAATTTGTTTAAATTTTTATGTAATTTTCATAAATAAATTTTTGTGTGAAATTATGATTTCTAATCCTTAATTAAATATCATCGAAGGTAATGTCAATGCGACTTACAATTAATATTTAAATAAAATTTTGAATTATCAGTCAAATGATATTTTTAATTTTTGCAATTATTCCTTTAAATATATTTAAAAAACCATAATAAATCAAAAGCAAGCAACGTATTATAATAAAATTATTCTAAGAATATTGCACGTTTTCCATGAACTTAAGCCAACATTTCTCAGTCTAAGCATTTTGTAAGTGTTGTTTTGGATTTTAAAATTGTAAACTTAATTTAGACTTGAATATTACAAGTGTAAAATACTCAAACTTCTGTTTGTAAAGGAGTTTACATTTTGTAAAATTCTCAAAATAGTTTTAAAATTTCTTTTTATAAGATCAAGAAATTTGTTTTATGTTTTCAACTAATGCAGGGTTTATTCACAAAAATAGTTTTGAAAATTTAAACAAAAAACTTTATAGATAATGTAATAAATGGGGTCTTGGTAAACATATATCTTCATGAAATTCGCAATTCCGATTTTAGTGTTCAAAATCCCATTGTAACACTTCAGAATACTTCAGGCAGCAGGTTCACAACCTCTAATTTAGAGATATTGAAAAGTTATCAATTTTTAAATATAAAAATCTTTTTCACGCTATTCCAAAAAATAAATTAGTACTCATTTTATTTATCATCATTTATTAAATATATGTATACTAATCATTTAAATTAGGCAACATAAATTAACTATACAGGTAGATACCTTCATCCTTTAATATATTTGGTAGAAGGCTTTTTACGAGGTCCTAGAACTCTGATGGTATCTTCACACTGCTCCATCCAAATGACTGAACTCAATGGATTTCATTACAATACTGCTCAGACTGATTCCAGGCTTCATCGTGTCATTGCTTAAATTGATTGTGTAAGCCTTACACAACTCTTTACACTGTAAGGAGTTAGTAATTTTTTATTCGCTGACCGAAATTTAAATTGTTTAAAAAAATTATTTAGAATTGAAATCGAATTCGAAATTTTAATTATAATGATACGTAAACATTTTTAAAGACTAAGTAATTTTAAAATTAATCATTTTAGTCAAAATTTGAATTCTATTAAAAAAATTATCACTATTTGTAAAAAAATTATTTTTCAAATTTTAAATTAAATTAAGGATATGATTAAAAAAATTAAATATTTAAAATATAAAAAAATGAATATTAAATATAAGGTACTGTCAGAAATTTCAAAAATAGTAAAAATATTAAAAATGTTTTATTACCAAAACGCAAAATTAAAAAAAGCAAATAATATTTCATTTTGGAAAAACAAATTTTATAAAAAGATTAAAATAAACAAAAATTAAAAATTAAATATTTTCATTAAAATTAAATATACGTAAATTAATAATTATCATAAATATTTTTTATTATAATTTTAAAATTAAATATTAGTTTGATTTGATTGAAATTTTAAATAAATGAAAAATTATTTGAAAATTGAGATCAGCGGATTGTATATTAATTATGAAAATAATTGAAAATTTTGTTTGAAAATTGTTTACAATAATATTATTAATAAAAATTTTTTTTTATAAAAACAACCACGTTTTTCAAGCATTACCAATGCACTAAAAAGAGGAAAATAATTTTTTTCTAGACATGTGCGAAATTTTATACCTAA
>MQRK01164243.1:0-13614 GCA_001938485.1 Girardia tigrina | reverse complement strand
GCTTGACGACAAATTATTCGCAATTAAATAAAGTGGCGATAAACAATCGAAATATTAGTGAATACCAAAGTCTCGAGACACCGGTTTGGAATTGCATTAGATATATATGGTCGAGTCAGACGAGCGACGCAAATGTGAACAACTGTTGCAATAATGTTTCTAATGGAGCGAGTAGAATTGCGAATAATTGCAGTAGTGGTAATGTTAGGACAGTTGACGAGGACGACAACGAGAAATACGAAAGCGATTTTATGGCCGATTTAATTAATGTCGAGCGAAGAGTTGATTTACTGAACGATAAACTTAGTTCAATATTTAACAAGATTTATTTTGACTGCTCGCCGATCAAATATTCTCTGAAATCAGTGATAACTTTGTTCAATTCTGTTGACGTATTCCACAACTTAACCATTCCAAATTATTATTATGTCATTGACATTTGTTCGCTGTCCCATTTGACATCTCGATATCTAAAATGGCTCCCAGAAAACTCTCCTGTAAATTACAACATATTTCTCCGATTTACCGAAATATTTTTCGCTTATTTTAATAATCAAAACGGTTCTGGATGTTCTTTACACATATATTACAGAGATTTTCTTCACATATTTCTGAAATCACATTATTTCCCCAATATGATAGAATTTATTAACAAGCAACTGTTATTTCGTAACGATACTTCTCAGGAATTTTATAATCAAAGGAAAGTTAAATTCATTCTCGAAATCGTTTTGAGATCAATTACAGATTCAATTTCCCAGGATCTTTTCAATTTGGTAATCATTCGATTTATCTGGGTTCAGCACAAAAGATGCAACACCCATTATGACGATTTGCGCTGTGACGGCCGGGCTACACGACCGCAACACAAACTGATCGTGTGGTTACTGCTGATCATTGACAATGATTCTGTAGCCGTTGAGTCAATCGATCTGGACTTACTGTGTCAGAGAAAATGAAAATGTGAAAACGTCCTCGTTAGGGCGTTAATCGATGGTTGTAAACGATCCACTGATTCCATACTTTATCAGAGGAACCCCAAACTTTTTCCACTCTGTGTATTTCTGTTGGGTAATAAATTATCTTAAATTTAAATATTCACTTTTTAAACACAAATCTTTATTCTTTAATATATAATCGTAAATCTTTATTCTTTAGTATTTATTCTTTAAACTTTAAACTTTAAGCTTTATATCTTTAATCTGAAATCAGAAATTTTTGATCTGACTCCAATTAATCAGAAAGGACTTCCAACATAAATATATGAATAATGAACACAAATTCTTTTATGAAACTTTATTTCAAATAACAAAAATTAACAAGTCAAAAATAATAATAATTCAATTCTTGATGACAGAATACAAACACAAATCAATATTTCGTACGAGTTAATAGATTACAGTAAAAACTGTGAATCTCCAAAACGAACGAATGTTTAAAATAAACCTTCTTCTCCCATGCGGGATACTTTTGGTTTTAAAATTAAAAGAATATTTTAAAAAAGAATAAAATTAAAATGAAGCTTTAGCACTAACGTTACTTGATTCCGAGATTTCTTCTTTGTTTAAATTTCTTGAAAATATTTTTGGGCAAACTAAAACTAAATTTGCTGCTGCTTATATAGCAGTTTTCATCAGCCTTGAAAATTGATGAAGTAAAACAAAGACTACAATATTTATAATTTTTAATTCCAAGTTTTGTTAAACTAAATATTATTTTATTTAAAATTAATAATTTTACCAAAAGAATTATTTAAAATTTTTTTTCTACATAAAATTTTATCAAAAGTGTTCACATATATTTTCGAAACCCTAACATTTCTACATAAAAATCGGCAACGTTCTTGTTATAATTGTAATGAAAAGAGTAAGTCATGGTGTAATTTTCTCTTCCATTAACGTTATAGAATAATTAGATAAAGAGATGAGTAATGTTTATTTAGTAACACAATAGACACCAGATTGTTAATGAATACAATTAATTGTCAAATCATTCGACGACAATAAGTATTTTTCTGACCAAGTCCAAAGGAGTGTTGCCGAAATTGTCACGTAGAATTTTTTGTACAAAGGCTGATTTCCCTGTTTAGTCTGTTACTAAACATTAGTCGGGTGGACTCGCAATGCAAGTGGTTTAGGTACCGGTAGTTTTATGGAAAGTCGTCGGTGAGAGTGCCATGTAAGACGAATTTTCAGTTCCGGCTACACTAGAAAACCCGGTAAATGGATAGTGATCCGGTTGGATGCGCCACAGGAAATCAATGGGGAAAACAGCTTCTAGATTTTTCCAGTGTGACTAAAATCAGCGGACTTTGACTGACCAGAATACTTAGACATTGAATAGGAACACTTGAAATATATTATTTTGTGTAAGATTTCACATCAGGTTCTGTTGTTGGCAATTATCAATTAATTTTTTGACTTCTTTTCCAAAGTTCTACAATGAAGAACTAATTTCGAGATTGCTGTACAGTATTAACAAAATCAGTATTATCAAAACTGCCAACATTGAAATGGCAAACATCGCGATACCGTTTACAATTCTGAATAACTGCAATTTGATGGTTGTTGTCCGATGAGATTGTGGTATTTGACGGAGAATTTCATTTCCATTGTCTTGTGTGTAAAGATGAATATCACGAAGGTTGTGACACATACATTCAAAATATCCAAAGCGATACATTAGATGCAATCTTCATGTTATGACTGAATTTGCGAAGAACGTAAGAATAACTCCAACCATCTGATTGTTTAATTTTTATTATTGATTAAATCAATAATAATAATAATAATTTCATATATATATATATATATATATATACAGGCAGGTACAAAAGATTGTAAACGCTTGTTGTTAAATTGTCTTTTGCACCCAACTGCAATTATATTGACCTTGGACAACCAGATCGAGATCTTGAACATTAGGAACCAGTCTGCCTTTTTCTCTGAACAGTCTGACACACAACTCCAAGAGAAACATTAAGAGTTGTAGCTATTTGTCGATAAGAAACGCCGTACATCTCCAATACCAATACTGCTGCACGCTGGTTTGTTGTTAGCTCCTTGCCGCGGACAGGCATGTTTCTAAAATAAATAATGATAATTTATAACTTGAAAAGTAATAAAAATAAAATATGGATTTAATCATTTAAATGGTTTATGTATACTTAACAAGGAATACACAAACATGCAGTGCAACAACAAAAACCATTATAGAAACAAGCGTTCACAAACTTTTGCACCTGACACTATATATATAATATTGTGTCTTGTGACGCAAGTTTAATATTTTGAAAATATAATTTCATTAAAACTTTTTTTATATAATTATTGGAAATGTTTCAATGTTTATATACATCATCATCAGTATTTTTCGGATATTTAGTATATGAATATTGAATTATTTAAATGATACAATTTTAATAGATATATTAACCTTAAAAGGAATATGGAGTGTAAGAATTTTCCATCAATAATTAATAAGTCGAAATTTCAAAAATTTATTCTTATTTTAAAAAGTGCATGTTTTTTGTTTATTTAAACAAAAATCCTCAAGAGACTTAATTCAGAATATTTTGGATCCATTATTATAATATTTTAAATGTTACCTTAGTATAGTAAAAATAATATAGATATAAATATAGTTATTTATCCTTAAATTGAGAATTAAATATTATTATTTATTAAAGTATTATTTGGTAATAATGGCAAAAATATTTTAATTAAAAATTTTAAGTATTGAAATAACCTTCATTTGCCCATTCGGAATGTTAATTGATGGTTTGTAGTGTCTTATAAGTAGGGATTCCCAAAACTGTCGTCCGTAATGTGAATCAAACCCCTTTTTATAACAGAAAGTTCATCTTATGAAATTGATGAGCTTTTATCCTTACAATATAACCAATGATCAAAAACCTTACTCTATCGACTCATTTGCGAGTGCTCGCTAATCCGAGTTTTGAGATGACGATTAGTCTCTCCGCTGTACGAGTTTTGACACCCTTGACAATTAGATTTATATACCAGATTAGCTTGCAAAACCGCAAACTGTTTTCGATTTGTTTGAGAGGAAACTTTGAACTTTGTATTTGACAGAGACTACTTTAGCACTACTTATTGTTCTACATCAAAATTAGGTCAGAAGTCCAAATATTCCTGAGACTTCCACATCAACAATCGACCATTTCTTCTACACCACTACATTTGAAGGTGGAAACGGCCTTAGAAGAATGTCTGAAGAATATACTGTTCAATCCATTATCTATACTTACAGATTAACATATTAAAAAAACCCACAACTCAAACAAGTAATCATCAATGATCTCATCGAATTCTATAATTAATCAAATCTTTCTGCTATCTTCCATGGCCTTAATAGCGATTCTTCTAAACCTAACGAAAAAGACGCATACCGATGGTCAAAATTCACAATTGCTATATGTACTCTTAAATGAGAACTCGCTATAGTCATTAACCTTTATTTGATCCATGATTCACAGCGAATCAACATCTCTCTTGGTCTTCATAATTCATCTACTTTTATCAATGTCACTAATGAAATTGCAATTTCTTCCATTCTTTTTCAATTATTTTAATAAAGCCCATAAACTCCTCGTAGTTCAAGACAAACGATCAATAAGTATTTTCCATCGAACCACTGCCAACCAGAATCTCAACAAAATCATTATGGATGGTTGGATAACTTTTGAAGCATGGTACTTCATTCAACGAGCAAGTCATGAACTTCTAGTTTGCAATCACGAATCTCACCTCTTTAACTCAAACCTCTTTAACACTAATATTACCATCTTGAATGGTTGCACTCTCTCATTGCCTTTCAGAACTATGAAACATAACAAAATCGTCAACGATCTAAAAATTTCCTCATTCAACGCTTCGGTCCTCAGCCCTTGAAAAAGGAAAAAGTCCACAAATTCCCAAATGAATCAAACAAAAGAACAGACATTACAGTCTTCTTCAGAGATAACCAAGTATGGATAATCAAAACCAATTCTCGGCGAAACATGAAGAAGCTAGATCCTACTATCTCGATGTAAAAGCTGAAACGGAAAATCTACTACTTAAATCTGTATCCATCTCCCTTTCATTGTAGGTTTCCTTGGTTGTTCATACAAATGCAATGACAAGCTTCTTAACAAAGTCGGTTGGCAATTCGACGATATCCTACAATATTTAACCACATTGGCCAAACGCAACATCAAAATTTACACCACATCATAGAAGATGAAATAAATAACGATGGCACTACATAACATCAAAGCTATGAAAAAGCCCTAGCTATACTTTCCCTTCAATATTGCATAGTCTCTCATCTTGGTAGAAGGAGATTTGACTTCAGTCCGGTTTCTAGACTACTTCTTTTACCTTCGGGTAAGGGAGGATTATCCGCATGGGATTTGATTTGAGATTACCCCATTTACCCCCCTGGATCCGCCACTGATACATTCAAACAATTTTAAATATTCCTCACAATTACAAATTGAAATTTTTTTAATTTTAAAATTTTGATAAATTGTTATGTTTATTTTAATTTAACTTAAAATTTTAAATAAAATTAATTTGTTCGGGATTTTTTATATTGAAAATCATTAAATTAAATTAAATTAATTTGAGCCGAAAATTAAGTAAATTAATCTTATTGGGAATTCTCGATCGACAGAAAAAAACCTAAATTAAATAATTTTAATATTTGGTAAATTAATACAATAATAATTTACTAAATATAAAATTAAAATAATTTCAAGATACATACAGAAACCATGAAATAATTTTTATTTATAATTAATAGTGATAGATATAAATTTAATTTTTGAAAAAAAATCATTAAAAAATTAATAAAATCAACGAAATTTATTTTATAATGACCATGAGACGAGAATTTTAACAAATGAACAAAAACGTTGCCCCAGGCCGAAATACCGGTTCGTATATAGCTTGTCAACAAAAGAATTCCCTGCTTCCAGTGGGGAGACCTTTTGTTGGTATTTGTTTCGGGCTGATTTTATTTGTCATTGTGGTGTTGAGTCTCGTAACGATTGTAGTGGGAATAGTCTTTATTGTCCTGGTACCGGTATTTGGGATCAAAAATATGGTAAACAATACAGTCAGAGACGCGACGAAAAACTCACCGCTATTTGCCGATTTGATAAATTCGGTTTTCAACGCATTTTTCAGTTTCGTCGACGAAATCGGCACGGATTATATCGTGACGGGGATTTTCAGTTTTCTAATTTTTCTCTTTTTTACAATCAGTGCTTGTTGTCGATGTCAAATCATGTTCTTCTTAACGCTATTTGGAACATTCATTATGGGATCGCTTTTTTTCAGTCTTGGACACACTTTGGTTCCGAAAATCCTCGACAAAGTCAAACATCTGTTGCACGACAATCTCTTTACGGATTTCGACTGGAACAAATGTCCGATTTGTGATCCCTATTTCAATGGTACATCGAACCCGCCTTTCAATAAAAATTTTACGAATTTTACAGTACCGAATTTGTTATTATTGGTGTCGAAAGCGATTTTCAATTGCTGTGGAATTGAAAGTCCCGAAGACTATGGGAAATTGGCGAAAAATAATAAAATCCCAGTGATTTGCTGTGCGACTTTCAGTGACGATGGAAGATCGTATCAGATAATTGATGAAATCCAGCAGAATCCCTATAGCAGTTACATTTTAGCTCAAAAGTTACCTGATTTGCCGGACAGCTGTCCTCTAGAAAAAGCTGCTAAAGGATGTTTGAAGGTGCTTGACGAACATATGAGAGATTTCAAGTATTTTTTCTATCATTACTTGCTTTATGTGCTTGCTGGGTTGTTGGTGTATTTTATAGTTGTTATCTGTCTGATTGAAACGTTTTTCTTTTATTATTATGGATTTTATCAAGAGCAACCGTGGATCCATGGTAATAAATTGAATCAGCAGCAACAGCAACTCAATCAGCCTCAGTATAATCAGCCTCCTCCTAACCAATATCCACCCTATCCACCGAATCCAAACCTTAATCAACACAATAAAGCATATAGTTAAACATATTCTGATTGAGATTGACTAATATGAAAGTGTTAGGAAAGTGTCATCAATTAGCATTTATTGGATAGGTTTGGTAACTTAAAATTAAATACAATAGGATTTTTTTCAATCTAAGATATTAGAAAAGCTATGTAATAACTTGATTTAATAAAATCTTTTAATTTATTGTTTTTTGATTTACTTTTCCTACATAATTCTATAATTAAACTTCAGAAAATTGAATGGGGTTTAACTGGTTAAAGTTTGAGATCTTTAAGAATTACCTTTACCTTCTTCGACAATTTTAAAGTCAAGCTAACAAATGATATCTTAAGTTTATGAAACATAAGTAAATTCCAGGGATTTTTGGCTCGAATTTAAATGACGGTTTAAGATTGAGTCATGTGATAATAGGTGAAGACCAGTTGAATCCCTATAACAATCACATTTTAGTTCAATAGTTACTGGGCGTGCCGAACAGCTGTCCTCTAGAAAATTCTGCTAAAGGATATTTGAAGTTATTTGAAGAAACGGTAACCCAGATTTTTTTTTCTTTCCAACTATATCATCTGAGACTTTTTTAAACTAATGACTCAATATCTCCTCATCTAATTTTCGGAGTTGAAAGATAACACGTGAGACAATATGGTGACATACTTATTACCGTCTCACCTCGAAAAAAACACCTATGCGTTGTATTCGCGATATTCAAAAAAACATTATTTGTAAAATGATAATTTTCTCTCGAATAAAACGCCTATTCAATTAGAACGCCTAGGCATTCTAAAATATTAATATCCTGAAAATTAGATTATTAAAGCAAATAAATTTTTATAAACATTTAAATCTGTATTATTTAATGTATTAAAAATTACTTATATTGTAAAATTTTGAATTGTAAAATTTTTGAATTATAAAATTTATTTGTATCAAATACTTAAACCGACGTATTAAATTTTAAACATTATTTCATTAGCCGTAAATATTAGTAATAAATTCTTAAAAGATTTTTTGATAAATATTTGAGTTTCTCTCGAATATTACACACTGAGCGCTTTATTCGAATTATGCGCCTAGCATGTGTGCAATTCGAACTCAATGTCTAGGCGTTTTTTTCGAGGTAAGACGGTAGTATATAATGACTAAACTTCCTGTAAATTCATATGCAATATCAGAAAAATTAATAAAAATTTACTGATCCCCATTTGGGGCCTAGGGTACTGTGTTTTAATTATTTTTTGTTTAAATTGGTAATTGGGCAGTTTTTTGAATATTTAAAAATACATTTTGCTTGTCTTCCTAATTTCTTCATTTTATTCCAGTTTCTTCTCAAGCTATCGCGGCCTTAATGAAAACCCTGAAGATCGTGCCTGCGTACGATGAGCGTGAAGACGCCGCAATCTGGATCGAGCGATTCCGTGAGTGCGCTGATGCGCTCCACGAAAATAAGTCAGTGATGCTGCCGCTGACACTGACTGGCGAAGCCTCAGTGGTGTTCCGAGGTTTCAACGAGGAGACGCGGAGGGACTTCGAAAAAAGTGCTGCCGCGCTCACAGAAGTCTTTGTCCCTAGCCCGAGACTGTCATGGACAACGTTTGCATCCCGAAGGTTGGTTCCCGGTGAAAGCGTCGACGTTTTATGGCCAAATTGAAGCGATCGGTGGCCGTGATCTGCAGCAATGGGCAAAACCGAAAGGCTTTCATAGCCCAGACATTCTTTCATGGGCTACCCGAGACCGCAATGAGGAACGTGGAGGCCGAGACACTTGGGAAAGCACTAGACCTCGAAACACTGGTCCGACTGGCTAGAGTTCACGTTAAGGTGGGACGTGAACCCTTGGAACAGACGGCGGTCGCCGCACGGCCGATAAATCGGCTTAAACTGCCTTTATTACCGGATACAGATGGACCGAGATGCTATTGCTGTGAATGAAATGGGCATTTTGCGCGTCGATGCGCAAACGGGAGGTGGCTCTTCCAAAAAACAAATGATCCAACCGAGAACCGAGAGCCGCTGCAAATAAGCGGATGTTTCAACTGCGGACAGAGAAGTTACATCGCCAGGGCGTCCCAGCAGCGCAAAACTAATCCGGCAGGAAACCAATAGTCGGTTCTCACTATTGCACGGGTGGAGAGTCCGTCTGTAATGGCGCGCGTCTTGCATTCGTTCCGGTGAACGTGTGCGGGAGAACCGTGAGTGCGATGGTTAATACGGGATGTTCGACATCAGTCGTCGCGAGGCCATTAGTGCCACCGGCGAAGTCAGTTCAAGTGGATGAAGCAGTTCGAATGATGGGTGGTTCGGCGACGAGCGTGTGGTTCAGGGTGACGTTGCCGATCGAGTGTGGCGACAAGCGGCTCGGATATAAGTTTCCTGTCAGAATTAACTGATACCAATGCTACACCATCGGATAAAAAGATAGCTACTGACAGGAAACAATTCGAAACATTGAGCCATGATCAATTTGTAGGGCGCTTCACAACTTTAAAGAATTTATACCCCAGAGCTTATATTCAACAAAATTTCTTTGGCTTAAAAACCAATCAGTTCACGGTTTACAACCAACATATAGTGTAGAATAGTTTAATATAGAATTATTTTCCCACAATGCTAAAATTTTAAAAGATCAAATTAAAACTGTAGTACATCTCAACAACACTAAACCAGCTTTTGTTGTTGATGATGCTATCGTTCCAAAAGAAAACAAACATTCAGATTTAGAATCATCATTCTTGTCAGAACTGTTGAAAATACCTGTTTCGGACACTTCAAAAACAATTATATTACCATTGGACACTAACAACAATATTCCAGTTACTCAAACAGAACAAACAGACACCACGACTCAACATTCAGTTAACAACCCCTCACCATACCTACAATCTTCAACGAGACATACAAGGTACAGGACAGCTAGATTTTCAAAATTGGTACCTACCCGTACAAATTCATGGATAATAAGACTTCAGGGCAGAGAAAATTAATATTTGAATAATTTACTTTCCTTTTCATATTAAACTTTCCGTTTTTTTTGGTGTGTTTAACTTTTCAAACGGGGGGGGCTATGTTGCGTCGCGCTTATTTTATAGAATTTTATTTATTATTGTATTTTTATTATTAAATTTTTATTGTATTATTCAATTTTATTAATAATTGCTTTTGTTTAAATTTGTACAATTAGTTTCTTTCTTTTTTATTTTTTTTATCTTTTGTAGTCAGTGGTTTTATTAAAAAAATTTTTTTAAAGAAACTAATCGTTATTTTTTTATTATCAAAAATCAACTTTATTTGCGGGGAAATCGATCCGAGCGCTCTCAAGATGTTCAACGACAATAAAAAGTAAATTCATTAACAACAGGCTTATTCAACTTTATATCGACATTATTCCTCTTGATATCGAAATTTTTTATCCTTAAAATTGAAAAGAAAACAAAAACACTAACAGAAGAAATATATAATATTGTGATAAATATGTCACAAATTAGTGAAAAAAGTGAATGAAATAGCCGAAACTCTGTCGATACATCGGCAAACAATCATAAAAATAATTACTGAAAACCAGAATGATGTTGGCATATCTTTTTTCTTTTTAAATTGGTTTCTATAAATACAATCCAGAAATACGGTTAATAATCAAATCGAAAGAAACAATTTTTAATGCAGTGGCTCAAAATAACGCAATAACTCAAAATAAAATGATATTAAGGGTCCAGAAAACATGTAATATAACTACTTCTCAAGCAAAAAAATCTTAGAAAATTAAGAAAAATAGATTAACAAAGAAATGATCGTCACTTATATCAATCGAAAGAAATACCGATGCTTATATTACTGCAAGAGTGATAAATATATAAATAAAATATTACTATATATTTTGATGAAATATAAAGAAATATTAAGAATCCTTGATAACAATTTTATATTTCTCACATGTTGATCAAAAAGTCTAAATGAAAGTTAGAGCAAATTGAGGTATAAACCACAGTCTTATTTGTGCAATTGGTGTTGAAGGATTAATATGTTACTACTATCAATAAATTCTGTTCAATGCTGAATCATTTAAATCATTTTTACAGTAAAAACCAGTTGGATTTTTTTGTTTTGTCAATAATCCAAAGAAAATTTAAGTAATGGATAATCCTCATTTTCACAAAACTAAAGATTTAAGAAATTTCTTTGCGGAATAAAGAATTGCCGTAGAATTTATGGTTCCATACAGCCTTAAACTGAATCCGATCGAAGAATAATTTTAATGATAAAATCAAGATTTCATGCCATCAGATCTAACTCCCCTGCCACAACCATTGGAAGCGCGATTGATGAAATTTTACAAAACAATGATTTTTTGGAGAATGCATGGGTTTTTATCGAAATATAAGATGATGGATCGAAATTGCTCGTCAAAAACAACCATATGTATCAAAAATTATTGTTTTTTTATTAAAAAAAATATTTTCTGTATTCTTATAATCTATTTATATTTAAAGCATTTATAAAGGCGATTTATATTAACATTAAAAGCTTAAAATTAAATTTACAAAACGTTTTTGTTGAATGACTTATTTTTAATTAAAAAAATCATGTGGTATAACCAATTATTATATTTATATTTAATTTTAATATCGATATAAAAATGAATAATGTCGATATAAAGTTTAATAACCCTATAAAATCTATAAAAATAATTTTATAAAATAATCGACAAAATTATTGACAAAAAACGAAAGAAATATTTTAAAACACTTAAAAGAATAGGCCAGTTATAAGTTATCTTTGTTTTGAGTATATATAAAATAAAATCTTTCTTTTAAGTTTTTGAATATTCCATATGGGTTCTAAAAAGTGAAGTTACCTTTCAAAAAATTTAAAAAATACAATGCATCTGTATTGTGTGAGTAACAATTAATATTGAAAATTCATTATAATAATATTGAATATTACTCAATTGTTCCATTGCCCAATTGTCTCATTAACCAAATGTCCCATTACCCAATTTTCAATTACCCAAATGGTATTACCCGATTGTCATCACCCAAATGTCAAATACCTAATAGTATGGTCACCATAAATATCAACATATAAATTTTAATTAAATAATAAATATTTATACGTTATTTATTACAAATTTTAATTTTGTAAATTTACAACTTTTATATAATTAAAATCGTAATATTTTTACTAACTTATCTTATTTTAGTCATCATTTTTAAATCTTCTGTATATAATGTTTTACTTCCGTTTTTTAGCCATGCGTTTAAATATTAAGTTAATTTTAGAGATATATTTTTGATTTTACTCCATTTTTAAATGTTCGAGTTATTCATTAATTTAACTTGAATCGTGAAACAAACTTTTTATTTTTAAAAAATTAACTTTAAATACGTATTTAGAAAATTTTTTTACTTCTAAAAATTATTTTCAATAAAATTCCGATTTTACATATTTTAAATTTTCAAATATTCAAAATTTACGAATTCGCCAAATCCTAACAGTGCTAATTTTCGTCCACATTCAATTAAGAATTTCAAAGTCAATAATTTTTTTAGAAAAATAAAACGATCGCTTCCATTAATAACAAGTAAACGTAATTTTAAAATTCTAATATTTTTTGGGTTTATTTCTCAAATTCCCAAAATCCGAATTTGTATTATATCAAAATAACAATTTACATTTATCAATTAAAATATTTGTATAATTTAATCGATCTAATTTTCCATAATATTAATATTTCATCAATCAATAAACAATTTTACTTTTAAAGAAACTAATTTATACGAAAAAAAAACAAAAAATATTTTCAATTTCCTATTTTTTCCCCAAACAATCTTCATGATTTTATTTTCATGTCTAATCAACCGAACAACAACAACAACAACAATCTAATTCTCGGTCTCACATTTCTATTCGGTTGTTTTTGTGGTTATTTCTATCATAAAAGTTTCATCGGTTGTGAAAACACTCTCGCCCATAAATTCGAACAATTCAAACGGACGATCGATAAATCCGAATAAATTGACGAAAAAAAAACTTTTACCGATTAATTTTTGTTTAAATAATCGTTGGAAAAAAATTTTCTACCTATTTGAAAAATGTCACTAACAACGAAATGGAGAAATCCGATTTGGGATCCCAATATGCTGAATTCGGGCAATATTTTGAATTATTTCTGCGATCGCAGCAACCCGTTCTATAATAATCAGTGTAATAATGAGAAAGTGATGATGCAAAAATTGTCCATTGACATAACGCAATTGATCGGCGATGAATATTGTCTGTATGACGCACAGGATCCGATTTTGTTCATCATTTGCAAACAGCGGCGTAAATCGCCCCATCTAACGATTCCGCTCGCGTTTTATTACATCGTCAATGGAGAAATAATGCAAGCGCCCGATTTGGCCAGTGTCATCAATGCCCGGCTGCAAACGAGCCTCTATCACTTGAATGAGTCCTTCCAAACGCTCCTCGGACACGTGCTTCATCACCCGTCGACTGGAAGTTACACTTGGACCGAGGACGATGCAGCAAGGACGCGCCGCACCGATTCCGTCGAGGATCGACAGAGGAACTTCGGCAACCAGT
>MQRK01164242.1:0-11966 GCA_001938485.1 Girardia tigrina | reverse complement strand
TGATGAAGTAAAACAAAGACTAAAATATTTATAATTTTTAATTCCAAGTTTTGTTAAACTAAATATTATTTTATTTAAAATTAATAATTTTACCAAAAGAATTATTTTAAATTTTTTTTTACATAAAATTTTATCAAAAGTGTTCACATATATTTTCGAAACCCTAACATTTCTACATAAAAATCGGCAACGTTCTTGTTATAATTGTAATGAAAAGAGTAAGTCATGGTGTAATTTTCTCTTCCATTAACGTTATAGAATAATTAGATAAAGAGATGAGTAATGTTTATTTAGTAACACAATAGACACCAGATTGTTAATGAATACAATTAATTGTCAAATCATTCGACGACAATAAGTATTTTTCTGACCAAGTCCAAAGGAGTGTTGCCGAAATTGTCACGTAGAATTTTTTGTACAAAGGCTGATTTCCCTGTTTAGTCTGTTACTAAACATTAGTCGGGTGGACTCGCAATGCAAGTGGTTTAGGTACCGGTAGTTTTATGGAAAGTCGTCGGTGAGAGTGCCATGTAAGACGAATTTTCAGTTCCGGCTACACTAGAAAACCCGGTAAATGGATAGTGATCCGGTTGGATGCGCCACAGGAAATCAATGGGGAAAACAGCTTCTAGATTTTTCCAGTGTGACTAAAATCAGCGGACTTTGACTGACCAGAATACTTAGACATTGAATAGGAACACTTGAAATATATTATTTTGTGTAAGATTTCACATCAGGTTCTGTTGTTGGCAATTATCAATTAATTTTTTGACTTCTTTTCCAAAGTTCTACAATGAAGAACTAATTTCGAGATTGCTGTACAGTATTAACAAAATCAGTATTATCAAAACTGCCAACATTGAAATGGCAAACATCGCGATACCGTTTACAATTCTGAATAACTGCAATTTGATGGTTGTTGTCCGATGAGATTGTGGTATTTGACGGAGAATTTCATTTCCATTGTCTTGTGTGTAAAGATGAATATCACGAAGGTTGTGACACATACATTCAAAATATCCAAAGCGATACATTAGATGCAATCTTCATGTTATGACTGAATTTGCGAAGAACGTAAGAATAACTCCAACCATCTGATTGTTTAATTTTTATTATTGATTAAATCAATAATAATAATAATAATTTCATATATATATATATATATATATATACAGGCAGGTACAAAAGATTGTAAACGCTTGTTGTTAAATTGTCTTTTGCACCCAACTGCAATTATATTGACCTTGGACAACCAGATCGAGATCTTGAACATTAGGAACCAGTCTGCCTTTTTCTCTGAACAGTCTGACACACAACTCCAAGAGAAACATTAAGAGTTGTAGCTATTTGTCGATAAGAAACGCCGTACATCTCCAATACCAATACTGCTGCACGCTGGTTTGTTGTTAGCTCCTTGCCGCGGACAGGCATGTTTCTAAAATAAATAATGATAATTTATAACTTGAAAAGTAATAAAAATAAAATATGGATTTAATCATTTAAATGGTTTATGTATACTTAACAAGGAATACACAAACATGCAGTGCAACAACAAAAACCATTATAGAAACAAGCGTTCACAAACTTTTGCACCTGACACTATATATATAATATTGTGTCTTGTGACGCAAGTTTAATATTTTGAAAATATAATTTCATTAAAACTTTTTTTATATAATTATTGGAAATGTTTCAATGTTTATATACATCATCATCAGTATTTTTCGGATATTTAGTATATGAATATTGAATTATTTAAATGATACAATTTTAATAGATATATTAACCTTAAAAGGAATATGGAGTGTAAGAATTTTCCATCAATAATTAATAAGTCGAAATTTCAAAAATTTATTCTTATTTTAAAAAGTGCATGTTTTTTGTTTATTTAAACAAAAATCCTCAAGAGACTTAATTCAGAATATTTTGGATCCATTATTATAATATTTTAAATGTTACCTTAGTATAGTAAAAATAATATAGATATAAATATAGTTATTTATCCTTAAATTGAGAATTAAATATTATTATTTATTAAAGTATTATTTGGTAATAATGGCAAAAATATTTTAATTAAAAATTTTAAGTATTGAAATAACCTTCATTTGCCCATTCGGAATGTTAATTGATGGTTTGTAGTGTCTTATAAGTAGGGATTCCCAAAACTGTCGTCCGTAATGTGAATCAAACCCCTTTTTATAACAGAAAGTTCATCTTATGAAATTGATGAGCTTTTATCCTTACAATATAACCAATGATCAAAAACCTTACTCTATCGACTCATTTGCGAGTGCTCGCTAATCCGAGTTTTGAGATGACGATTAGTCTCTCCGCTGTACGAGTTTTGACACCCTTGACAATTAGATTTATATACCAGATTAGCTTGCAAAACCGCAAACTGTTTTCGATTTGTTTGAGAGGAAACTTTGAACTTTGTATTTGACAGAGACTACTTTAGCACTACTTATTGTTCTACATCAAAATTAGGTCAGAAGTCCAAATATTCCTGAGACTTCCACATCAACAATCGACCATTTCTTCTACACCACTACATTTGAAGGTGGAAACGGCCTTAGAAGAATGTCTGAAGAATATACTGTTCAATCCATTATCTATACTTACAGATTAACATATTAAAAAAACCCACAACTCAAACAAGTAATCATCAATGATCTCATCGAATTCTATAATTAATCAAATCTTTCTGCTATCTTCCATGGCCTTAATAGCGATTCTTCTAAACCTAACGAAAAAGACGCATACCGATGGTCAAAATTCACAATTGCTATATGTACTCTTAAATGAGAACTCGCTATAGTCATTAACCTTTATTTGATCCATGATTCACAGCGAATCAACATCTCTCTTGGTCTTCATAATTCATCTACTTTTATCAATGTCACTAATGAAATTGCAATTTCTTCCATTCTTTTTCAATTATTTTAATAAAGCCCATAAACTCCTCGTAGTTCAAGACAAACGATCAATAAGTATTTTCCATCGAACCACTGCCAACCAGAATCTCAACAAAATCATTATGGATGGTTGGATAACTTTTGAAGCATGGTACTTCATTCAACGAGCAAGTCATGAACTTCTAGTTTGCAATCACGAATCTCACCTCTTTAACTCAAACCTCTTTAACACTAATATTACCATCTTGAATGGTTGCACTCTCTCATTGCCTTTCAGAACTATGAAACATAACAAAATCGTCAACGATCTAAAAATTTCCTCATTCAACGCTTCGGTCCTCAGCCCTTGAAAAAGGAAAAAGTCCACAAATTCCCAAATGAATCAAACAAAAGAACAGACATTACAGTCTTCTTCAGAGATAACCAAGTATGGATAATCAAAACCAATTCTCGGCGAAACATGAAGAAGCTAGATCCTACTATCTCGATGTAAAAGCTGAAACGGAAAATCTACTACTTAAATCTGTATCCATCTCCCTTTCATTGTAGGTTTCCTTGGTTGTTCATACAAATGCAATGACAAGCTTCTTAACAAAGTCGGTTGGCAATTCGACGATATCCTACAATATTTAACCACATTGGCCAAACGCAACATCAAAATTTACACCACATCATAGAAGATGAAATAAATAACGATGGCACTACATAACATCAAAGCTATGAAAAAGCCCTAGCTATACTTTCCCTTCAATATTGCATAGTCTCTCATCTTGGTAGAAGGAGATTTGACTTCAGTCCGGTTTCTAGACTACTTCTTTTACCTTCGGGTAAGGGAGGATTATCCGCATGGGATTTGATTTGAGATTACCCCATTTACCCCCCTGGATCCGCCACTGATACATTCAAACAATTTTAAATATTCCTCACAATTACAAATTGAAATTTTTTTAATTTTAAAATTTTGATAAATTGTTATGTTTATTTTAATTTAACTTAAAATTTTAAATAAAATTAATTTGTTCGGGATTTTTTATATTGAAAATCATTAAATTAAATTAAATTAATTTGAGCCGAAAATTAAGTAAATTAATCTTATTGGGAATTCTCGATCGACAGAAAAAAACCTAAATTAAATAATTTTAATATTTGGTAAATTAATACAATAATAATTTACTAAATATAAAATTAAAATAATTTCAAGATACATACAGAAACCATGAAATAATTTTTATTTATAATTAATAGTGATAGATATAAATTTAATTTTTGAAAAAAAATCATTAAAAAATTAATAAAATCAACGAAATTTATTTTATAATGACCATGAGACGAGAATTTTAACAAATGAACAAAAACGTTGCCCCAGGCCGAAATACCGGTTCGTATATAGCTTGTCAACAAAAGAATTCCCTGCTTCCAGTGGGGAGACCTTTTGTTGGTATTTGTTTCGGGCTGATTTTATTTGTCATTGTGGTGTTGAGTCTCGTAACGATTGTAGTGGGAATAGTCTTTATTGTCCTGGTACCGGTATTTGGGATCAAAAATATGGTAAACAATACAGTCAGAGACGCGACGAAAAACTCACCGCTATTTGCCGATTTGATAAATTCGGTTTTCAACGCATTTTTCAGTTTCGTCGACGAAATCGGCACGGATTATATCGTGACGGGGATTTTCAGTTTTCTAATTTTTCTCTTTTTTACAATCAGTGCTTGTTGTCGATGTCAAATCATGTTCTTCTTAACGCTATTTGGAACATTCATTATGGGATCGCTTTTTTTCAGTCTTGGACACACTTTGGTTCCGAAAATCCTCGACAAAGTCAAACATCTGTTGCACGACAATCTCTTTACGGATTTCGACTGGAACAAATGTCCGATTTGTGATCCCTATTTCAATGGTACATCGAACCCGCCTTTCAATAAAAATTTTACGAATTTTACAGTACCGAATTTGTTATTATTGGTGTCGAAAGCGATTTTCAATTGCTGTGGAATTGAAAGTCCCGAAGACTATGGGAAATTGGCGAAAAATAATAAAATCCCAGTGATTTGCTGTGCGACTTTCAGTGACGATGGAAGATCGTATCAGATAATTGATGAAATCCAGCAGAATCCCTATAGCAGTTACATTTTAGCTCAAAAGTTACCTGATTTGCCGGACAGCTGTCCTCTAGAAAAAGCTGCTAAAGGATGTTTGAAGGTGCTTGACGAACATATGAGAGATTTCAAGTATTTTTTCTATCATTACTTGCTTTATGTGCTTGCTGGGTTGTTGGTGTATTTTATAGTTGTTATCTGTCTGATTGAAACGTTTTTCTTTTATTATTATGGATTTTATCAAGAGCAACCGTGGATCCATGGTAATAAATTGAATCAGCAGCAACAGCAACTCAATCAGCCTCAGTATAATCAGCCTCCTCCTAACCAATATCCACCCTATCCACCGAATCCAAACCTTAATCAACACAATAAAGCATATAGTTAAACATATTCTGATTGAGATTGACTAATATGAAAGTGTTAGGAAAGTGTCATCAATTAGCATTTATTGGATAGGTTTGGTAACTTAAAATTAAATACAATAGGATTTTTTTCAATCTAAGATATTAGAAAAGCTATGTAATAACTTGATTTAATAAAATCTTTTAATTTATTGTTTTTTGATTTACTTTTCCTACATAATTCTATAATTAAACTTCAGAAAATTGAATGGGGTTTAACTGGTTAAAGTTTGAGATCTTTAAGAATTACCTTTACCTTCTTCGACAATTTTAAAGTCAAGCTAACAAATGATATCTTAAGTTTATGAAACATAAGTAAATTCCAGGGATTTTTGGCTCGAATTTAAATGACGGTTTAAGATTGAGTCATGTGATAATAGGTGAAGACCAGTTGAATCCCTATAACAATCACATTTTAGTTCAATAGTTACTGGGCGTGCCGAACAGCTGTCCTCTAGAAAATTCTGCTAAAGGATATTTGAAGTTATTTGAAGAAACGGTAACCCAGATTTTTTTTTCTTTCCAACTATATCATCTGAGACTTTTTTAAACTAATGACTCAATATCTCCTCATCTAATTTTCGGAGTTGAAAGATAACACGTGAGACAATATGGTGACATACTTATTACCGTCTCACCTCGAAAAAAACACCTATGCGTTGTATTCGCGATATTCAAAAAAACATTATTTGTAAAATGATAATTTTCTCTCGAATAAAACGCCTATTCAATTAGAACGCCTAGGCATTCTAAAATATTAATATCCTGAAAATTAGATTATTAAAGCAAATAAATTTTTATAAACATTTAAATCTGTATTATTTAATGTATTAAAAATTACTTATATTGTAAAATTTTGAATTGTAAAATTTTTGAATTATAAAATTTATTTGTATCAAATACTTAAACCGACGTATTAAATTTTAAACATTATTTCATTAGCCGTAAATATTAGTAATAAATTCTTAAAAGATTTTTTGATAAATATTTGAGTTTCTCTCGAATATTACACACTGAGCGCTTTATTCGAATTATGCGCCTAGCATGTGTGCAATTCGAACTCAATGTCTAGGCGTTTTTTTCGAGGTAAGACGGTAGTATATAATGACTAAACTTCCTGTAAATTCATATGCAATATCAGAAAAATTAATAAAAATTTACTGATCCCCATTTGGGGCCTAGGGTACTGTGTTTTAATTATTTTTTGTTTAAATTGGTAATTGGGCAGTTTTTTGAATATTTAAAAATACATTTTGCTTGTCTTCCTAATTTCTTCATTTTATTCCAGTTTCTTCTCAAGCTATCGCGGCCTTAATGAAAACCCTGAAGATCGTGCCTGCGTACGATGAGCGTGAAGACGCCGCAATCTGGATCGAGCGATTCCGTGAGTGCGCTGATGCGCTCCACGAAAATAAGTCAGTGATGCTGCCGCTGACACTGACTGGCGAAGCCTCAGTGGTGTTCCGAGGTTTCAACGAGGAGACGCGGAGGGACTTCGAAAAAAGTGCTGCCGCGCTCACAGAAGTCTTTGTCCCTAGCCCGAGACTGTCATGGACAACGTTTGCATCCCGAAGGTTGGTTCCCGGTGAAAGCGTCGACGTTTTATGGCCAAATTGAAGCGATCGGTGGCCGTGATCTGCAGCAATGGGCAAAACCGAAAGGCTTTCATAGCCCAGACATTCTTTCATGGGCTACCCGAGACCGCAATGAGGAACGTGGAGGCCGAGACACTTGGGAAAGCACTAGACCTCGAAACACTGGTCCGACTGGCTAGAGTTCACGTTAAGGTGGGACGTGAACCCTTGGAACAGACGGCGGTCGCCGCACGGCCGATAAATCGGCTTAAACTGCCTTTATTACCGGATACAGATGGACCGAGATGCTATTGCTGTGAATGAAATGGGCATTTTGCGCGTCGATGCGCAAACGGGAGGTGGCTCTTCCAAAAAACAAATGATCCAACCGAGAACCGAGAGCCGCTGCAAATAAGCGGATGTTTCAACTGCGGACAGAGAAGTTACATCGCCAGGGCGTCCCAGCAGCGCAAAACTAATCCGGCAGGAAACCAATAGTCGGTTCTCACTATTGCACGGGTGGAGAGTCCGTCTGTAATGGCGCGCGTCTTGCATTCGTTCCGGTGAACGTGTGCGGGAGAACCGTGAGTGCGATGGTTAATACGGGATGTTCGACATCAGTCGTCGCGAGGCCATTAGTGCCACCGGCGAAGTCAGTTCAAGTGGATGAAGCAGTTCGAATGATGGGTGGTTCGGCGACGAGCGTGTGGTTCAGGGTGACGTTGCCGATCGAGTGTGGCGACAAGCGGCTCGGATATAAGTTTCCTGTCAGAATTAACTGATACCAATGCTACACCATCGGATAAAAAGATAGCTACTGACAGGAAACAATTCGAAACATTGAGCCATGATCAATTTGTAGGGCGCTTCACAACTTTAAAGAATTTATACCCCAGAGCTTATATTCAACAAAATTTCTTTGGCTTAAAAACCAATCAGTTCACGGTTTACAACCAACATATAGTGTAGAATAGTTTAATATAGAATTATTTTCCCACAATGCTAAAATTTTAAAAGATCAAATTAAAACTGTAGTACATCTCAACAACACTAAACCAGCTTTTGTTGTTGATGATGCTATCGTTCCAAAAGAAAACAAACATTCAGATTTAGAATCATCATTCTTGTCAGAACTGTTGAAAATACCTGTTTCGGACACTTCAAAAACAATTATATTACCATTGGACACTAACAACAATATTCCAGTTACTCAAACAGAACAAACAGACACCACGACTCAACATTCAGTTAACAACCCCTCACCATACCTACAATCTTCAACGAGACATACAAGGTACAGGACAGCTAGATTTTCAAAATTGGTACCTACCCGTACAAATTCATGGATAATAAGACTTCAGGGCAGAGAAAATTAATATTTGAATAATTTACTTTCCTTTTCATATTAAACTTTCCGTTTTTTTTGGTGTGTTTAACTTTTCAAACGGGGGGGGCTATGTTGCGTCGCGCTTATTTTATAGAATTTTATTTATTATTGTATTTTTATTATTAAATTTTTATTGTATTATTCAATTTTATTAATAATTGCTTTTGTTTAAATTTGTACAATTAGTTTCTTTCTTTTTTATTTTTTTTATCTTTTGTAGTCAGTGGTTTTATTAAAAAAATTTTTTTAAAGAAACTAATCGTTATTTTTTTATTATCAAAAATCAACTTTATTTGCGGGGAAATCGATCCGAGCGCTCTCAAGATGTTCAACGACAATAAAAAGTAAATTCATTAACAACAGGCTTATTCAACTTTATATCGACATTATTCCTCTTGATATCGAAATTTTTTATCCTTAAAATTGAAAAGAAAACAAAAACACTAACAGAAGAAATATATAATATTGTGATAAATATGTCACAAATTAGTGAAAAAAGTGAATGAAATAGCCGAAACTCTGTCGATACATCGGCAAACAATCATAAAAATAATTACTGAAAACCAGAATGATGTTGGCATATCTTTTTTCTTTTTAAATTGGTTTCTATAAATACAATCCAGAAATACGGTTAATAATCAAATCGAAAGAAACAATTTTTAATGCAGTGGCTCAAAATAACGCAATAACTCAAAATAAAATGATATTAAGGGTCCAGAAAACATGTAATATAACTACTTCTCAAGCAAAAAAATCTTAGAAAATTAAGAAAAATAGATTAACAAAGAAATGATCGTCACTTATATCAATCGAAAGAAATACCGATGCTTATATTACTGCAAGAGTGATAAATATATAAATAAAATATTACTATATATTTTGATGAAATATAAAGAAATATTAAGAATCCTTGATAACAATTTTATATTTCTCACATGTTGATCAAAAAGTCTAAATGAAAGTTAGAGCAAATTGAGGTATAAACCACAGTCTTATTTGTGCAATTGGTGTTGAAGGATTAATATGTTACTACTATCAATAAATTCTGTTCAATGCTGAATCATTTAAATCATTTTTACAGTAAAAACCAGTTGGATTTTTTTGTTTTGTCAATAATCCAAAGAAAATTTAAGTAATGGATAATCCTCATTTTCACAAAACTAAAGATTTAAGAAATTTCTTTGCGGAATAAAGAATTGCCGTAGAATTTATGGTTCCATACAGCCTTAAACTGAATCCGATCGAAGAATAATTTTAATGATAAAATCAAGATTTCATGCCATCAGATCTAACTCCCCTGCCACAACCATTGGAAGCGCGATTGATGAAATTTTACAAAACAATGATTTTTTGGAGAATGCATGGGTTTTTATCGAAATATAAGATGATGGATCGAAATTGCTCGTCAAAAACAACCATATGTATCAAAAATTATTGTTTTTTTATTAAAAAAAATATTTTCTGTATTCTTATAATCTATTTATATTTAAAGCATTTATAAAGGCGATTTATATTAACATTAAAAGCTTAAAATTAAATTTACAAAACGTTTTTGTTGAATGACTTATTTTTAATTAAAAAAATCATGTGGTATAACCAATTATTATATTTATATTTAATTTTAATATCGATATAAAAATGAATAATGTCGATATAAAGTTTAATAACCCTATAAAATCTATAAAAATAATTTTATAAAATAATCGACAAAATTATTGACAAAAAACGAAAGAAATATTTTAAAACACTTAAAAGAATAGGCCAGTTATAAGTTATCTTTGTTTTGAGTATATATAAAATAAAATCTTTCTTTTAAGTTTTTGAATATTCCATATGGGTTCTAAAAAGTGAAGTTACCTTTCAAAAAATTTAAAAAATACAATGCATCTGTATTGTGTGAGTAACAATTAATATTGAAAATTCATTATAATAATATTGAATATTACTCAATTGTTCCATTGCCCAATTGTCTCATTAACCAAATGTCCCATTACCCAATTTTCAATTACCCAAATGGTATTACCCGATTGTCATCACCCAAATGTCAAATACCTAATAGTATGGTCACCATAAATATCAACATATAAATTTTAATTAAATAATAAATATTTATACGTTATTTATTACAAATTTTAATTTTGTAAATTTACAACTTTTATATAATTAAAATCGTAATATTTTTACTAACTTATCTTATTTTAGTCATCATTTTTAAATCTTCTGTATATAATGTTTTACTTCCGTTTTTTAGCCATGCGTTTAAATATTAAGTTAATTTTAGAGATATATTTTTGATTTTACTCCATTTTTAAATGTTCGAGTTATTCATTAATTTAACTTGAATCGTGAAACAAACTTTTTATTTTTAAAAAATTAACTTTAAATACGTATTTAGAAAATTTTTTTACTTCTAAAAATTATTTTCAATAAAATTCCGATTTTACATATTTTAAATTTTCAAATATTCAAAATTTACGAATTCGCCAAATCCTAACAGTGCTAATTTTCGTCCACATTCAATTAAGAATTTCAAAGTCAATAATTTTTTTAGAAAAATAAAACGATCGCTTCCATTAATAACAAGTAAACGTAATTTTAAAATTCTAATATTTTTTGGGTTTATTTCTCAAATTCCCAAAATCCGAATTTGTATTATATCAAAATAACAATTTACATTTATCAATTAAAATATTTGTATAATTTAATCGATCTAATTTTCCATAATATTAATATTTCATCAATCAATAAACAATTTTACTTTTAAAGAAACTAATTTATACGAAAAAAAAACAAAAAATATTTTCAATTTCCTATTTTTTCCCCAAACAATCTTCATGATTTTATTTTCATGTCTAATCAACCGAACAACAACAACAACAACAATCTAATTCTCGGTCTCACATTTCTATTCGGTTGTTTTTGTGGTTATTTCTATCATAAAAGTTTCATCGGTTGTGAAAACACTCTCGCCCATAAATTCGAACAATTCAAACGGACGATCGATAAATCCGAATAAATTGACGAAAAAAAAACTTTTACCGATTAATTTTTGTTTAAATAATCGTTGGAAAAAAATTTTCTACCTATTTGAAAAATGTCACTAACAACGAAATGGAGAAATCCGATTTGGGATCCCAATATGCTGAATTCGGGCAATATTTTGAATTATTTCTGCGATCGCAGCAACCCGTTCTATAATAATCAGTGTAATAATGAGAAAGTGATGATGCAAAAATTGTCCATTGACATAACGCAATTGATCGGCGATGAATATTGTCTGTATGACGCACAGGATCCGATTTTGTTCATCATTTGCAAACAGCGGCGTAAATCGCCCCATCTAACGATTCCGCTCGCGTTTTATTACATCGTCAATGGAGAAATAATGCAAGCGCCCGATTTGGCCAGTGTCATCAATGCCCGGCTGCAAACGAGCCTCTATCACTTGAATGAGTCCTTCCAAACGCTCCTCGGACACGTGCTTCATCACCCGTCGACTGGAAGTTACACTTGGACCGAGGACGATGCAGCAAGGACGCGCCGCACCGATTCCGTCGAGGATCGACAGAGGAACTTCGGCAACCAGT
>MQRK01164231.1:0-14390 GCA_001938485.1 Girardia tigrina | reverse complement strand
AAATAAAGAAGAATAACGAAAATTTGTTTAGATGAAATTAACTTACCACTTCGAACTTTAACTTTTTTTTAATTTACAAAAAAAGAGAACCCGAAAGGTATTGTTTGGGTCTATGTATTTCGTTATATTTCAATTATCATTTTATTATGTTTGCTAATTATAATTGTATAATATATATATATATATATATATATTGATTTAAAATAAAATATATATTAATATTGATTTTGGTTCATTATTAGATGTTGTTTTTTTTCTTCCTTATTTAATTAGTTTATGCGTTTGACGAGTTTTTCAAATTGCAATTCGAGTTACTAACAATGACAAACGCGTACAGTGTCGAAGGAATGGTGTCGATTTGTCTGTTGGTAGTTTCTGTCTTGCGGAGCCCTGACAAATCAAGTGCAGTTTGTCAGTGCACCCAGATAAAGCCATGGTGCACTGTCAGAACTGACAAATTGCAAAGAAAATATAAATAAATTATGAGCCGAAAGGCTCCGTCTAAATAATTATAGAATAATAATATTTAATAATATTTTAAATTAATTAAATAAAATTATATATTAAATTTTAAGTATAAATACTTACAAAATTTTGAATCTAAAATTTTTATAATAATTTTTTGAAAAAGTGGATTCTTTAAAAAGAAAAATTGAATTAAATTGAAAATAAAGGAAATTGCAAAGAATAATAATTTCATATGAAGCATAAAAATCAATGAGTATATTATCAAACATTTGGTGTATATTATCAAACCCAATATATTATTAAACAACTGTTGTGGATTATTATTTTAAATCTATTATTTTTAAAAACATTTTTTAAAAATTTTAATATAAAATATAATTAACAAAATATAAATATCAGTAAATTAAACGGAAATTTATATTAGATTTTTTCTCAGTGTCTCTTAAATATCATCAAGATATAGGAAATTGTTAAGGGATTCAGCCTCTACTCTTCTGTACAATTAAATTTTATTCAAAAATCCTAACAATTTTACATTGTCATTAATGACTTCATGACTCTGTTTTATAGTAAAATATATTATATTAAAAATAATAAAGTTAAAATAAACTCAAAATTTGTGATAATAATCTAGAAATATATCTATAGGTCAATTCCTCCTTGGCCTATTATTTCCGCGGGAGAGCAACTCTCACTCGAATAATCTGTTCTGTAGAGCGCATGAGCATTATCAACCACATGTAGTGCGTATCGCGACTCGAGCATTGAATTTGCGACCGTATCAAGCAGTTCAGACTGATCATCTGTAATGTAGGCGCGCAATACCGTTACATTTTTTGCACCTCGTTGACAGAGAGATTGTACCGCTCGGCAACAAAGCGCAGTCGCTCAGGTCACTAATGTTAATTAAAGTCGTTAAACGTAAGAGATATATCAGCTGGGTATTCCATGTTACGTGTGAATTCAAGTTTAGTTCTTAAATCTATTAATTACGTTCTCAGCGAACAATAGATTGACCAGCTCCAGCACGTTCTTAATACATTATAGCTGCTACATTAATCTCTCCGCCACATTAATTCCTTTACCATTCATCGGCAAATTGAAAGCGAATTTGTGGAGGGCAAAGCGCGTGTTGTCCTCTAGCGTGCCGAACAGCGCCCGTTGTTGTCCATAAGTGATGAAACCGAACTTCCTCGAGCAGCACCGACAACTGCTCGATGTGTGTCTCGTTTTCGAATAGATAGCACGACTCGTTGACGGGGTGGAGCGGCTCGAAAATGATGCTGATTATTTCTTCTCTGTTGTCGTCGATGTTGAACGTCCCGCAGTAAACGACACGATCGTTCACGGGAATGATGTTGTAATCCTCGAGTTTCTTTTTGGTTGTTTGGACGGCGCTCAGCATCGATTGAGTCTCGCATTGTCAAAGGAACATTTCCAAATTCACCGGTTCGGCTGGTCTGATGATAAATAATATCATCTTGTGGCCATTTCTGTTCGATGATTTTTTATCAATTTGTCGTATTAAAAATAGAATTTAAAGAAATAATATCTATAATTTTTAGATTAATATTATATAGATAATAGATTTGATATTTGACAAACCTCAAGATTTATTATTGAGCATAGCATCTACAGAATAGGACAAAAGTCAAAACACTTTATTTTAATAAAAATCATCTTAAATCATCTTTAGATTCGGAAGAAGAATGAATAGCAATGGAAGATGGAAACGTTGAATAAGAGCTATCATACTGAGGTGAGTTTGAATAAACTTATGATGCAGTAAGTTCATTACTTACTTACTGAAATTCCAAGATCGGTTCCTCGTCGTCTTGACTTCTCTCGTTTTTTTCATCTGTCTTGTCGATCTCCTACAGTACAATCTGCCGGTCCCTCTGTAGTCCTCGTCTGTAATCGTCGGAGGTGTGCTCGTAATTATTTTCTTGTCTGCGATCATTAGTTCGACTCCACGGTTTCTCCAAGAATCTGTCCTTCAATTGCTCGTCGTTCTTCTGTGGTCCGTTTTGTAATATTCTGAATAAACCAATGATCAAAAAAAGGACAATAAGAAATTTAGTAAAACTTCATAAATAAATTTACAAACAACATTTATTTGATCAACATAAAAATGATTTATATTATCAATCAATGTCGCCGATGCCACCATCCCGAATAACAAACATCGCATCCGCCTCACGCATTTGCGGACTGTTGCACAGCTTGCAAATTCTTCTTTCTCCGGCACATCTTAGCAAAGAAACACTGACATGAAAATCGAGATATCAATGAGAAATCGATTGATATTTGTGTCAAATTATGAAATCATTTCAAAATTAAATGAATTTTTAGATTATGAGGTAATTAATTTGCGGATGGCTGATCGAAATTTAAATAGTTTTAAAAAAGTAAGTCACTCGAAATGGCCCCATTTGTCTTCGGGAGAACATACGTGTTCGCACTGTCACAATCAGTTCCATTAACACTTGTATGTTTTCATAATACTTCGGTTCATTTCGTGAGCGCGTTGTCAACACGATAAGCAGGTCAATTATTTATAAGGAAAAAAATAAAATAGTTACTGTGTCATGCTCTATCGTAAAAAAATATTAATAGTCTTCTGTCCAATAATAACTGTGTAAATTTCACTCAATATCCTTGAGGTTTCGGAAATAAATTTGGATTCTTTCGGTTGAAGAAAAATTGCAATTTTTTTGGTGATTTGAGGGAAACGAGAATTTGAAATCTTTGTGATTAGTATCGAAATAATCGTCTCTTTTTTCTTTATCTTACAGTTGATGAAATATAATCCAAAAAACAAATATGGTTGATAAGTAAGTATTCTTTAATTTTTTAATAATATTATGATAATTTTGTTCGATTGATCAATTGAATTTAAAATTCAAAATTAAATTTTAAAATTAATTTTTTAAATCATCTTAACGACTTAATGTCGTTAAGATAAATATAATAAATAAATAATACATAAAATAATATTAATATATACATAATACATATACAATAAATAAATAACAATACGAATAAATAAATAAAATAATATAATAAAAATAAGTTAGTAGGTGTCAGTTATGTGACCACACAAATACATATGTGAAAATTGAATAAAAACATAAAATCCAAATGTTTTATTTAAAGAAATTTTAAATTATTGCACATCTTGATAAACCCTTAGAATTAATGGCCTTTTTAGATATCTCTACCAAGAGATCATTAATCCGAGCTTCTGTTAACGTATTAATGCTGACACTGGCAAATATAATTTAGAAAAATATATTATAGATATCTTACAAAAATTGTCATATAGCAAAATATTATCAAATAAAATCACTCGTGTCTTACTGTCTCTCGTGGACTCGTCCTTGTTGATCAGCAGCGTGACTCCTGAACTGGGGCATGCGGCACTGGCCCTTGACGGATTCGGGACACTAGTGCTTATCACCCTTGCTACAGCGGCCCACCACCCAGTTCGTCTAATTTCCGACCACGAACCAGTTGGATAATTTGACGGGCTGTTTGCCTTGATAGTCTTTAACAAAGACAGTTTTAAATTAAATAGAAATTATTAAATTAGAAATTAAGTAATATACCTTCGTTCTTTTCTCTTACTTCAGAAGAATTGACTTTAATCCATTCGGAATATACTTCCACTTCCGCTTCATTACCAACAATGATTACCGGTGCTTTAGGATAGTGATCTTGAGAGTATTCAAGAAAATGTTTAATGTTGTTTATTCTTTCCATATCATTGATTTTGTATAAAATCAAAATGAAGTCCATTCGGAAGCGAGGCTTATACTCAAAATCGATTTCTTTAAATGTCAATTTAATTTTTCTTCGGTTAATCCTTGTCACGATTCCTAGTTTATATATGGTTTATATATCAAATAACTTTAATTATTGGATAGTTTTACTATAAAATCAATAAGTAAGGCTTACCAAATATATTTATAATAAACGAAAAAATTATCAAAAAAATTAAAATAGAAAACTAAAAAAATATAAAAAATAGTTTATTAAATGTTTTTATTACTATTAAATAAAATGATAGAAAAAATTTTGTTTTAACTAATGGAAAATTTGAAAATTCAATTTTGACTGAAAGTAATGTTGAAATCAAAAGGAGTCGAATTAACGAAGCAAAAACTTCTGATATATTGTTCTGATAACACGTGCACGATTCTCGTTCCGATTTGTTGTTTGTTTATCACATCCGAGTTATTATTGATTATCGATCGTTTTTAATTGAATCCCAATCGGAAATCTCTGTCTCTAGATGCTCGGACAGTTACTCGAAATGGCTCCATTTGTCGGCGGGAGAACATGCGTGTTCGCACTGTCACAATCAGTTCCATTAACACTTGTATGTTTTCATAATACTTCGGAGATCATTTCGTGCGCACGTTGTCAACTCTCTTGTGGGATTCAAAATACCCTCTTCAGTTCTTGATACAATCTTTATGATCTTTCTTTAAAGTCTGCTGAGTATTCTTGGTATCTTTTGATATTAGTAGGTTAGGGTTATTAATATATAGCTTAAACTTGATGTGATATTCAAATATAGTTATGGTCAGGTAGTGGCCGTTGCGCTCCAAATGCACTACTTGTATGAAGAACCCAGACACGGGTGCCTTATTGATGTTTATGTAGTAGTCGTTTACCTTTAAAAAAATCCAAAAAAACATTTGTAATACATTAAATAATCTTAAATATAGAAAAAATAAAACCAAAAAATAAAAACATTTTAAAAATTAATTATCAGATAATTATTTATTAATTAATGCTTAAAATAAAATGCTGAAAAATAAAAATAATCAATTCTTAATACGTAAAGAATGAACATTTTCTTTTACGAATATGGTTAGTAACATTAGTATCTACGCATTCGAAATCATTCTTTTTTAATTTATCAAATTCTATATCTGGCTTTTAAAAGTAAAGTTTATCTATCGCAATATTATTTACTGGCACATTTCTATTTATGTTTATTCCAAAAAGATTGTAAAGTACTTATTAGTAATAATGATATTGTTAAACAAGTTTTACTGAAAAATATTTCAGTTTAGTAATGTCTGTGAATCGCCACTTTTGTATGCTTTTGTGTGTAGATGTTGTATTCTTTCTTTTGCTTTTGTATGAAGTCTTGGTTTGATTAGTTGTCCTTTGTGCATAGTTATTCTTGTGCGTGAGAAACGTGATGTTTTTGTATGATTATGTATCGTGTTTTTATTTTTATTTCCTAAAAAATTTGGGCAGTTGTAAGAAAATTCGTGAAAAGATTTGGCTATCATGTCTTTCAAACTGATTATGTTCAACTTTCTCAACATTTTCCATTCACAAGAATTATTTAGTTGTGCTGCTTTTGTATCAGCAAATTTGGATGTTCTAAAAACAATTAAAAATACTATGCAAGATATTTCTAATATTAACATCGAGGTGGAAGAATCATTAGGAACTCTATCGAATGAAATGAGAAAGTGTTGTTTCCTGTATTATATGGTCATTTAATTCATATAATAATATATTGAAAAAAGGTGAAGAAGGAATTGTTTTCTATTAAAAGTTGAGTCATCGTGTTCTAAAACTGAAAAAAGATGTAGATAAATTAATATCTCACCAAAATGCATTAGTTGAACCTGTGATTGCAAAAGTTCTTCAGTCAAATCAATTACTTACTTATCAAACAAATGATGCATCATCCAAAACATTAACTTCTAAATCAGAGTCAACTTTTATTCATCAAATTCAATCTTTACAACCATCAGTTAATCAAGACTGAAAGACTATTTAAAAGAACGGAAATCAGAAAAGTCTGCTACTGTCTCCAAAAATATTTCAAGATAGTTTTTATGATTCTGGGATTAGTACCATGTTATATCCATACATTCCATGGGGATTTTTTGGTCATCCAAGTATTCAGTCTACATATACAGCCAATAATTCAGTATCATATATTGCTGTAATTAAAAAATCAATAAATAAATTGATACCCAAATAATTATAATAGCTATTTACCGCTTGTGATTTTATTTCCTGTACGAATATTTCGGGACTTTTGATAATTTCAATAAATTTATTATAATTTAAGGTTATTTTCTTTTATTTTTTTTGCTTTAGTTGTGACATACTGTTCTTGTTGACAGTTAAGCATCGTTAGTTTTTGTAGATCATGCATTTTTGTTGGTAAGAATAGTTATTCGTTTACGCATCGAATAATTATTTTTACAATGTCTGAGTCTTGTCTTTTGTAAAATATGACATATTTTATTATCTAAGTTGTTGTGAAAATTTGTATTCTTAATCCAGTCTCGAAACTGTTTACACTAACATACAAAAGGAATTGAAAATCAGCATATACTCGGGGTTTTCCCACAAATTAATTGACAACTTTTGTGATGCCTCGAATGGCATTTCGAGGGGACTAAGGGTAATTTTTTTCACAAAAATAAAATAAATACAACATAAATTAAAAAATGATGGGACTAAGGGTGCACTGACAAAGGCACATCACGCTTTTTAGATTTGGGTTTTTTAGATACTTATACCAAAAAGTTATTGTGCTCGAGGCAGGTTCTCTGTTGCATGCCGATTTAATAAAAGTCCTTTACAGCAGGTAGTGGCCTTCATATTTCAGATGCGCCACTTGCATGGATTAGGTTAATTTCGTGCGAACATTGTAAACTCTCTCGTGTGATTTTTAATTCAATCTCCAGTTCTTGATACGCTTTTTATGACTGTTCTTCAAAAGCGGATGAATATTCATATTATCTTTAAATATTATTTGATTTGATAGATTTTATTTTAATAAATATATGTAATTAATTTAATCTTAAATACATTAGAAATTCTAAAAATAGATCCTAAAAATATTTTTCTAAATATACAAGAATCGGATATATACGTATATCAAAAAGTATGTGATAGATATACAAATATCTTAAATTGATTTATCAATAAATTTTTTAAAACCTATTTAAACTTTGTTTTCTTGTGCCTTGGTTAATCGTTGGCGCTCTGCATCAATGGCATGTCGTATTCGCCGGGGAACATTTCCAAGACCACATTCACCTGATCGCCCGGATTAATGATAAATAGCACCTCTGAGGGATTTGGAGTGTCTTGCGTAATCCCGAATTTTCCACCACCATAATTACGTGGTTCAACGGCAACAAGATAAGGAATAGACACTTGTAGTGTTTTAGGCGCGCATTTATATGGTTCATAATTTCATTAGAATTTGAATTCGTAATTTGTACCGATAGTGTCGCAGGTATTATAACATTCATTGATTGAGTCGGTATCGATATCGTTCTGTATTAGCCCGCCCGACAGAAACCCCATATCTATTTAGTCGCTCAAATCATGGGTTCACATGTTTATAATTTGAAATTAAATTAAACTAAGCTTTACTTTTCTAATATTATTTAAAGAAATTTTAATATTTTTATGATACGAGTTTTTTTATTAGAGACTTGTGGTGTTTATGATTCATAATTTAATTTGAATTTGAACACCAATTTGATTTTAGACACAAATCCTAATTTGAATAAAATATTAATATAAAAAAATAATTATTATTAGTTTAAGACTTTTAAAACAATAAAATAAGAAATGCGATTTTACATATTACCATAAATTATGTATTAGATAAAATGTGTATTAAATTGATTATATACTCGAGAATTTTATTTTATTTGTATAAGGGACATTTTTTTTGATATGTGACAATTCAAGTTGTCAAAAAAAAGAAAAGTTCATTTTAAAATATATATAATTAAAATATTACAAAATATTGTCACTAAAATTTTTACATTTAAAAATTATAATATTACAATATTACAATTTTACAATATTTAAAAATTATTATTATTCTGAAAAAACATCCACATTAACAAGACTTCGATCTCCTGATCATCATTGATATCTACTTGGATATCTTCTTCACAGTTATTAGCATCCTTGAGGGAAGTAAAAACTTTTTGTAGTACAGCGGATGTACTGCAATCAACACAATGATTGCAATCGACAATGACCCCGGCCACCGCCGTGTCCGACTTGATATCGGCCTTGGTGGTCTGTACAACCTTGATCGTCCTCTCGATGAGCATCAACACATACGACTGTTTCTTCATTACGATTCCCGCCTCAATTCTACCCATGATATACGTGCCCATGTCCTGTAACTTGTCCAGCATGGTCAATCGCAGTGGCCCATCGATATTCCGATCGATCGCGGGCATATTATCGAGCAACTCGAGCAGACTCAATCCCGGATACCACGGACACTCCTTCACGCGCACCAGGGGCTTCAGGAACGGTAGATAGTAGATATCGGTTTCGGGATTGAATCCGATATTCTGGAGGAACGGGATCAACATAGATTTGTAATGTTCGTATCGATCCTCGCTAACAAGAAGTTTATTTTAAATTATATATAACTAAAATATTACAAAATATTGTAACTAAAATTTTTACATTTAAAAATTATTATTATTCTGAAAAAATATCCACATTAACAATACTTCGATCTCCTGATCTTCATTGAGTAATACAAGGATATCTACTTTACAGTTATTATCATCCTCGAGGGAAGTAAAAACTTTTTGTAGTACGCTCACAGGAACAAGTAGACACTGGAAGAGTGGCTAATATTAGCAGTTTGTCAATATTCGGATGTATTTCAGCATGGCACGCAGAGATGCCTTCCAGCGCATTTTTAGGCAAATCTGTCTTCTGTAGTCGGCATAACCTTGTATACACAGGTTTTACAAATTATTTGTTTCGATGATGGTGGTCAAGACATCATCGATTATTAAGCTTCAATTTATATATTAATATATACAAGCAACTCCAATTGATATTCATCAATAAACTCACAAACCTGATGGATTTCATCGATTAATTGTATTTAAAATTAAAATATTGTTTTCTTTTAGATTTTTTAATTTACAAAAAGCCTCAGTGTTAGTAGTTTCTCTAAAACGAATTTAAATTCTTTGTTCGATATTCATCAATAAACTCACAAACAAATATATATATATATATATATATCATATATACTTCATCAAAAAGTCTCCTGATCAATATCTGGCTAAACTGTCGGCCGACAAATTGATCGCCTCATTGAAGCTCAGCTCTCCGCCATACGAAATTATGACGCTTTTAATAAGCTTCTTCAACCGATATCGATATTTAACGCGTGCTGGACATCCGCGTTGATCGCCACTACGATCCCATCCACGTTCACCTCATCGTTCGTGGTTAAAAATTTCCTGGCCGTATTCTCCACCAATTACTTGTATTCCCGCAGCTTCATTTTTTTGTAATTTTCAAATGCCTTTTTCTCCTGAAATGATCCTTAATTGTTCCTCTCCATTTCTTCGGCCAAATGACAGAGAATTTGTGGAGGACGACGCGCGTGTTACCCGCCAGCTTGCCGAACAGCGCCCCTTGCTGTCTACAACGATGAAGCCGACCTTGCTATTGTTCAACATTTTTTATTTGAATGTTTTTTGAAAATAAAAATATACACAATTAAAAAGAAAAATATACACAATTAGTTAGTAGTTTGTTAGTAGTCTGAAAAAGGTAATAGAGGAGGACCCTGAATTTATGAAAATAACATTTTGAAAATAAAAATATACACAATTAGTTAGTAGTTTGTTAGTAGTCTGAAAAAGGTAATAGAGGAGGACCCTGAATTTATGAAAATAACATTTATGAAAAAATAAAAATATATTTTTCATGACCAAACAAATTAAAACCGAAGGTTCCACCTTTTCCACCTCAACCTTTAAACCAAAAATTTTAAATTTATACAATTCATAATTTAAAAACCTTTTGTTCCCTCCCGAATCCAAATGTTGAAAAAATGTACTTTTAATGTAAATGTTGACTCGTCCCTTTTCTTTGATTATACAAATTTGAAGAAAATACAAAATTTTCATAAATTTGTAAAAGAAATGCTAAAAATAGCAAGAAATTTTCAAAATTTTGAATGTGGATTACATCATAAAAATAATTAATAACATCAGCCGTCCTTTTCTATAACAAATTTAATGTCAAACGAAAAAGTGACTTATCGATTTAAAACGGTGTCCAGTTTTATTTTGAGAAAAAAATATTCAAACGCGTAACCATAACGCAGAGGTAGGTGTAACGGCACTTTTAAAACGCCATCTATATAAAGGTGGATTTATACTTTGGAAGACTTAATATCTCCTAAAGCTGCAAATAATATATTCATCCAATTACCGTATTCGAAATCTTTGTCTCGTACCTCCGATTTGATTCAAATCAACTGCCCTAAGGCTAAAATACGCCCATTAGAACAAGAAACGAACTCTATCCGAACAATTATCAACACTCGTCCAATTCTAACCATACCCACTCCAAATTTGAAAGAAGAAAATCAGTTTTACTGCAACGTTTACGATGCGGTATCAAATTTTAAAATACCGGACACTCCTAAAAAGAAAAATCATCATACATCCAGCACATAAGAGGAAAATTCTTTCTTTCAGAATAAAGATATCATCAAAATCCTATCATCAAAATGGACAAGATAAGACAAGGGATACATGTGAATACGAACTATCTTATTTTAACACACCGACAGTCCATATAACAATCAACCTCAAGTCCTATTTGTAATAAAAATAAAAAAAGTAATACATCTTAAACTATTTGACATACCAGTCACTTTTTGTGATGTAACGAAATTTGAAAAATCGTTATAAATTGTTGAATATTTATAGAAAATTCAAACAAATAACGAGATTTGTTTCTTCTATTTATAATAATTATAATAATAAAAATTCCTATTCATATTTAAAAACAGAATTTATTAGAATTTTATTCAAAAATATTCAAAATTTATTAGAATAATTGGGTATAGTTCCATATATGTTAAAAAACCTTAAATTATTTTTTTATATAAACAAGATGAATCAAGACAAATAAAGAATAAATAAGAAAGAAAAAGTTAATCTTTATCAGATTTTTATAAATAAATAGATAAAAATAATAAATAGATTAATCACAAAAAAATTAATTAAAAAATTATTATATAAAGTACAAAAAGTAGTAGTTAAAGAATTTTAGGCATTTATAAGTTGCTATTGCGAACAGGATTTTAGAAAATTATTTTGGTATTTGTCGATCTTTAAATTATGAATCGGAACATTTGTATCAGACAATTTTAACAAAAGAGTCCTTTTGCAAAGATATTTTTCTGACAAGGAATTTCTGAACTACAATGATATTTAAAAACAGTTGTTTAAAAAATTAATATAAAAATAAAAAAATTTTAAATATTTTTTTATTTGATAAAATAAACGTTGATTAAATATTAAATATATAAACTGATAAGACTCAATAATATGTACAATAATATATACTGTAAAATATTCCCTTTATACGTCTAAAATAAAGAAGAATAACGAAAATTTGTTTAGATGAAATTAACTTACCACTTCGAACTCATCAAATGATGTCCAATGGAAGCTGGAATCGCTAAGATCGTTCTAAAATAAAGAAGAATAACGAAAATTTGTTTAGATGAAATTAACTTATCACTTCGAACTCATCAAATGATGTCCAATGGGAGCTGGAATCGCTAAGATCGTCCTAAAATAAAGAAGAATAACGAAAATTTGTTTAGATGAAATTCACTTAACACTTCGAACTCATCAAATGATGTCCAATGGAAGCTGGAATCGCTAAGATCGTTCTAAAATAAAGAAGAATAACGAAAATTTGTTTAGATGAAATTTTAACAAAAGAGTCCTTTTGCAAAGATATTTTTCTGACAAGGAATTTCTGAACTACAATGATATTTAAAAACAGTTGTTTAAAAAATTAATATAAAAATAAAAAAATTTTAAATATTTTTTTATTTGATAAAATAAACGTTGTTTTGATTAAATATTAAATATATAAACTGATAAGACTCAATAATATGTACAATAATATATACTGTAAAATATTCCCTTTTACGTCTCTCTTCACAATAGTCGATGAAATTTTTTATTTTTCAAACACAGTGCTCCTGCCAAATCAAGACTGATCCAGTTGTAAATAATCCTTTTAAATAATCACCTTGTTCGCTGATTCATTTCGATGTTTCCTGCAGCTGACGCACGATGTTCTTTTCAGTATTTCTTATAAGCAAAAACGAATAACGCTGCGGAATTCCACTGGCTGGTACATGTTTTGAAAGCTCACTAAAAATTCTGTTAAGCATTAACACAGTTCAAATTTGATATTATTTACCTATGTATATTTTTGTAGTTCTATACTAAAAATGTCATTAAGAATATTAACAGAAGAAGCCTTGTTAAAAGTTTTATTAATAGCAAAATGAGTTGTTATCATCATCCGGGGCATGACTAATTTCTTCAATTGAATCTTCCGAAATTCACAAAACAATTGTATTTTTTATTAATTTTTAAATAACAAATAATTTATTATACAATTAGTAATAAACATTTTTAAATTAATAAACATTTTGAATAAAGGTATGACTGTATATAAAATTATAAACATTCCATGAAAAATATTTTAAAAATTGTTTAAAATTTTGTTAAATTTTAAATCCCAATAAAATTTTAAATATTAAAAATAATAAATGTAATAGAAGTAAATTAAATATTTATAATTAAATTTAAGGGATTATTTCTTTATAATATATTTTATTAAAAATATTAAATTTTTTTTCAATTTTTTAAAATATTATCATCATAGTTATTAATTGTCTATTGAAACTGGTCGCCACGTCGATCATACCGCGGTTCGGCATCTCTCTCATCAGTCTCAGTCCTCTAGTGTCGAAAAAGTTGTTATCTCCGTCGAACATTCAGATCGCGTCGAAGAATTTCACACGTTTCATGCCGCGATAGCTTGTGGCAACTGAAATTAAAAACTGAGAAATTAAAGACGATCTGCACGAAAAGCTATATTTAAAAACTCTGAATCTTTCAAATACTAAATTTAAGCAAATGAATTTAATTTGTCAATTAATTTCCCATTAGAACAAACAAAGACGGTATTCTTTAAATTACACTAGGGAAATAGGGAAATTTACCTTCATAATATTTACATACAAAAATTATTATTATTCTGATAAAAATTCACATTCACACCACTTCGATCTCCTGATCATCATTATACATGGATGTTTTTCTAACAGTTATTATCATCGTTGAGGAACCTCATTACCGTTCTGGCAGCCACTGTCCCTATATGGATTTTATAATAAACTTTTATTTACCTTACATCCCCAATAATTTCTAGGTCATCTATCATCGACTGAAACAGAGCCTTAACATACTTCCCAACTCTGTTAGCTCGTTCTTGAAATTGTTCATTTTCAATAACATCTAAAACGGCAAGACCAGCTGCACAGGCCACTGGATTTCCTCCATACTGGATAAAATTAACTTAATATTCAAACAATAAACATTTTACCGTGTTAAAATAATCTGGGCCTCTTCTGAACGCTTGAGCTACTGACTTATTTGTTATGACTGCAGCAATGGGATACCCATTTCCCATGGACTTTCCCATAACAACAATATCCGGAGTTTTTTCTAAATTTAAGTAAAATTTTATTTACTTTATTTTCAAAGTTGAAAAAATTATTTTACTCTGAAAAATTAATTTTTAAATATAAATTATACTTTTAAATCAAATTAGTTTTAAATCAAAATAATAAATGAAAGAACAAAATAAAAAGAATACTATTTTCATGAATTTCGAATGCCCAAAAACTTTCACCGACCCTTCCGAAGCCTATTTGTACTTCATCAGCAATTACAAGCCCTCCGTAGTTATGCACAATACTGAATTATTATTCATTATGATTATGTTTATTATTTTTATTATTTATAGTACAGTAAAAAATC
>MQRK01164218.1:0-16152 GCA_001938485.1 Girardia tigrina | reverse complement strand
TATATATATATATATATATATATATGATAGCCTAAAGAATGTTGTATGTGTCTAGTTAATTCTTGATTGGAGAGGCCGCCCTTCGATATCAAATATCAGTTTACTTGCAAAAGATTTTAGTGTAAATAGAAATATAATTTTAGAAAGAAAACTATAATTTATTTAAAATGTCATTATCACAAATTAAATAATATTCATATGATTATTAACCTATTTTATCCTGCGATTCTGGATTCCTTCTTTCTCAATATATTCTTTCTAGGATTCTGTAATAATTCTTCTTGGATTCTTTTCCAATTATATCTCATCAATCAACCGAAATTTAAATTATTCAATAATAATTCTTCTTCCCAATATTTAAGAGCCTCCAATTAAAAATTTATCCTTGCCAACTGTTTTTCCAGAGATTAAAAATGTTAAAAAACTATATTAATCAATGTTACCTAAAAATGTTAAAAAACCATCAAGTGTTAACTGTTTGCTGCATTATTTATAATGTCCGATTTTTGGACCTTTGATAACCACTTTTGCAGCCACTTATTCTTTGACTCTGCACGAATCACTTAATTTGTACCTAATTTGTCCGTTTGGCCTCTAGGCTTAACTTAATTCTTAACCTTTTAAAATATAAATAATATAATATTTTGCAATAATATTTACATATTATTTATTTTGTAAATATAAATAAAATAATTAAATTTAAATATTTATAAAATAATTAAGAAAAATAATAGTATTCTACTATTATTTGATAACATTTTATTATTTATTCAACATATCTTTGTAAACATTTTCTGTATATTAATAAATCGATAATCTGACTTTTGTATTTGAAGGGATATACGACACCCTACAAAAGAAATCTCACAAATGACAAATTTAACAAATCCGTAACGAAAATAACAACTTGTTTAAATTCTATAATTGGTATTCTATATATTTTTCTCTTTTAGAATTTCTGATCTGTGTAAAAAATTCCTTTTTTATATGAAAGATTTGTTTGATAGAGAAACACAATGGTTTAGTTTTAATTAATCATTTTCGTTAGAAATTTTTTGAATTTGCTCTTATTGATCGACTTTAATCGATTTATTCTCATTACAACAATGAAAAGTTTTCTTGCCTGCCGAATATCAATTTCAAGTTGAACGCGGGATCCGATAATCAACGCAAACACTTAAAACGATCGATCCGGCGATCAAAAAAACCGATGACAATACCAGTCACTATCGGACCCAGGACCAGTAAGGTGGAAATATCGTTCGGGAGATTTGATTGGCCCCATCTTTCAACCATCAGACCCAATAAACTGTAACAATAAGCGATGAAGAAGATAGAACTTTATTTCAAAACAATTAAATATGTTAGTTTCTGGATACTTAAACACATCTAATGAATCACTATTCTTCCCTTCCCGTACTACACAATTACCCATTGCTCCTTTGAAAGGAACTTGTCATCATTTTTAAGCACTGACTGGGAAACATCACTTTTATCAATCTTTTCTTCTGATACAGTTTTCAATAGTGTACTTAATCACTAATTGCACCTTTTGTAGATTACCGTCCCTCATAAGACTTATACTACTTACTGACCTCAATCTCACTTCTTGAAGACTTATTACCACCAAATCTACTCTAGTAGCCACGACTTATTTCAGGACAGATAATTCAACGAGATTATCCAAGTCATTATATCATTGCATTTTCTAACAGACGAATTTGAAGAATTCTCACCTCCCTTCGAGACACCTTAGTCATAAGAAATGTTTCCAGAGATACTACTGACTTCGCCTGTCTTTCAACGGGCTATGGATCACTTTGATCATTGATCCCATTTGTCTCCATCCTCCTGTAGTTTTCTCCTTTGAAACATATTTTACAAACATCGATCTGAATCTTTGCTTCTAGAGTTCCTCTCAAACACCTTGGAAACATGATTTCAGTGTTGTAGCCTGTCACTGCAAATATCTACCAAACTTTTTGAAATCGAAGTGTAGGTCGTCACCAGAATTCCAAACTCGTGACCAAAATTACGTATTATTCTCAACCACAGAACCAAACCGAACACCAGTTCACCTACAGCTATAACAAGTGACAGAATCTTCTTACTGTCCCTCCGATTTTGTAGAGTTTCAACAGCCTTAGATTGAATCAACCTGAAAACAGTGTCTCTAACACCACTAATAATGAGTGCCTTTACCTGTCATTATGAAATTAAGTATGTTGGCTAGACTAGAGTGATACTTTGCTATACAATATTTTAATAGTTCTTTGTTCATGGATGCAAGGCTCAAGGTTTCACAAGGCACTTTTTCTAAAAATTTCCTAAAAATTACCGGGATAATTTTTTCTAAACTTGCTTTAATCGTTATTTATAATATTTAATTTTCTTAACTCATAATATTTCGTTGTCCTCTTTTAAGGACAGTTGAAAATATAGTATTAATTTTTAAATTCAAGTCAAAGTATTTAAAATATTTACGAACAATTAAAAAATTTTTTTAATTTTTAAAAAATTTCCTGTTTTATCTTTAATTAAAGATTTAATTGGATGAATTAATTTTCATAATAATTTAAATTTTCAAAACAAAAACCGATTAATAAAAATATATTTTCAACTTTCACTCTTTTAATAAGAAAAATGAAATTTGTTATAATCGATAATTCCTCATGACACTATTTAAACTATCATTCAAAATTGACACCTGTGTAAAGTTGCGCATATTCAACTGAAATTATATGCGAATATTAAACAAAACCGTCCGAAAAAAATTATGAATTTTGAGAGTGGAAATTTTTTCGATATTTTCAAAGTCGGAGACAAACTTGGCCAGTGCGTTTATTTGATTTTTGAATTGATAATTATTCACTTTTGAATTTGAATTGATTATTATTCACTTTTGAATCTAATTGATTTTTATTCATTTTTTTAATTTAATTTGTATTTAAAATAAAAAAGCAATCAAATAAATATTTGTAAAACCGCATTTTTCTTTCAAATCCAGTGGTCATTTTGCCGAAGTCAAACATTGTGCCGATAAAACAAAAGAAATCGAATACGCTGCCAAATTCATTCGTCTTCGTCAATTATTGGATTCGAAAAGTATCGGAATGAGTTTCGAAGAAATCGAACGGGAAGCTCACATTTTAACAATGTTAAATCATCAGAATATTATCAAATTGTTTTTCTGTTATGATGTGGGTAAACATATCGTGTTGGTGTTGGAATTGTAAGTCAACAAATTGTTGAAAATGAGTCGATGAAAGTCGATAATAATGATTTTTTGTGTGTTTGTCACAGAGTGTCAGGAGGAGAGCTGTTCGATCACATTTCCGACAGTGAGAAATTGTCAGAAGAAGAAGCGTCGGAATTCATCGAACAGATCCTGTTGGGCGTACAACACATGCACGAAAGAAAAGTCGTTCATCTTGATTTAAAGGTGAAAATTATTATAAATATAATTTTGTTCTTTCATTTATTTTTTGTTTTTTTTAATTAAATAATCGATTTTATATTTTAGTGTTTATTGAAATTTTAACAATTAATTATTTATTTTTTTTGTTTCGTTTAATTATTATTTTTATTAATTCTAATTTTGTTTTTAATGACAAATTTTAGATTTTGTTAAATTATAATTTATATTATCGGGATGAAGTCGATCAATCTATTTTTTTCTGTATCGATGGCTGCCGGCGTGCAGTGTTGATGAGTGTGTTGTTGTATGTGTATTGTGTGCACGCACGTGTGTATGTGTCATCAGTAAATCCAATGAACAGTGAATAATCACTCCCCATCGACACTTGCACACAAATCTCGGTTTTTCCCTCATTTCGATGTTGCCCATTTGCACTGATCATTCATTCATCTGTCATCCAAATACAGACTGGGATTGATCAGTAAAATAATTGGCATAGGTTATTATTAGTAGTGCTGTGAAACAGCACCTGTGGGTTGATGCCATGGAAGTAAGCTGCTGCTGGCACAGTGTGGCGTGTATGGCCTCTGCAGGCCCGGTCTAACTGGCATGATCTATTTATATATACTGATTTCTCTTTATTATTATTATTATTTATTATCCACTGCAACTGTAATTGCAACTGCTACTGGAACTGGTGTAACACGACTCTGATGTCTGTCCCAGTATTGCATTCAATTTATTGGCATTCCTTTCCATCTCCTCCTCCTATTAATATATCTAAGTGTTTCGAAGGACAACCTATTATTATCATTATTTCATATTATGATTTTTAATAATTCTATGACTTTAATTTAAAATAAAAAATATTTATAACCATAAAATGAAAAATTAAATTAATCAACTAATAAGTACTATTTATCATTTTTTATTTTTTCAATTTAATAATTTTCGATAATTAATACTTTGTACGTCTTTGGATTTTTTGGCCGCCCATTGAGAGTTTTGTCTTTATTACTGAAATCACAATTCATGAAAGTTCGACACGATTCCCTACATGATCTATAAATCCGATCATTTTTCACCATAAACTTCTACAAGCATTCTGTGCAACTTAGCCGAAATTGTTTTCCTATTAAAACAAAATTCAAACCTTCCGCCAATGGTTCTAGATAAACATAAAAATTACATTTCAACATAGTAAAACATGGGTTTTGCATGAATCTCAAAGCAAGTTATTAATTTATTATTGAATATTATACAACCACCAAAATCAGCTGTTACTTTGAAACATTCTTAACTGTCAGAGCCATGTTTTGAAAACGGACTTAAATAATTTTTACTCATAAGACCTTCACCTTCACATTTCATTGCTTATTGATAAAGAAAAGCTTGATAACAAAAGTTTTCTTAACGAATTTGAATTCTTGTAAAATTTCTTTTAAAATGTGGTCACAAGTTTTAAAAATTTGGTTTGACACCATCACATAAACTATATTAATGAGAGCAATATTTCATGGATTTTCTTATTAAACATTTGTTTAAGTCTGTAATCTCAATTTAAGGTGTATTTTTAAACATGAAATGCAAAATGACCATTTTGAGCTTACAGCTTTTGATTTTCATTAAAAAATGGTGAATAAAATAATAAATAATAAGGAGTTTCTTAGAATTCTGTTCGAGATACTTTCGGAGTAGAAATAAAATTACTGACAGAAGAAATATTAAATAAAAGGAAATTTTTAAGTACGATTATAAGAATTTTTAACCTTTTGGGATTGTTTTCTCCATTCATGAAAATGGGATGAAGGATTGCCAATAAAAAAGCATCATAAGATTGAAAGGTGATTAAAAGGTGAAAGAGTTTTATTTAAAATTAAAGAAGTCGAAAGAGAGTTGCATGTATTTGCTGATGCATCTAATCATGGAGCATTTGGATGCATTTGGAGCAATCTTATATGCTAAAGAAGAGGAAGAAGATTAAATGAGAATACATATTGAGATATTAATGGCAAAAGTAACTCATGTGAATGTTGTATCAATTCAAAGATTAGAACTGGTGGCTGCTTGCTTGAATATGAAATCACCTTGTAAACTGTCACAAGAATTGAAGATAGAAATGAAAGGGATTCATTTGTGGGGTGATAGTCAGGATATACTGTACTGGTTTACCCAGCATGGGAGTTTTTATAAAATTTTTGTCTCAAACATAATTGGAATGAAAATATATCTCAACGAAAGAAAATCTAGTTGATTTATAATTATGAGGATTTAATAGAAACTAATGCGATGATTTAGAATTATGATATAAAGGTCCAAAATTTCCATATCAAAAGGGAGTTAAATGAAAAAAGGAAATAAAGATTAAAATAGATGATGAATGAAAGACAGAAACTGTCGTCAATTATATGAATAGTGAATATTAAAAGAACCAAGGATTTAGGGGCCTCAGGATTGGTCAAGGGGGAAAAGATGTTTCGGAATGTCATTTGTATTATTAATATTATAGTTTGAATATTTCTAAACCGATATCGTCCTCCTTCTGACTCATAGACAATCTCAGTGAAATCGGTGTTCAAGATTTAAATTGTTTATTTTCTTTATTTTGAACATATATTTTGATTGACAATTTACCGCTTTCGCTTGCCATATTGAAAATATATGATAATTAAATAATAATTAAAAGAATAAATAAAGTAGTGTAGTTGTAAGTAAATGAGTACGACACAACAATTCATTTCCAAAACTCGTATAGCCAGTGCGACTTATCGCCAGGGCGACCCTAAGTCTATAGAATCAAAATCGACATGCAAAGTTAGTTTTTCAAACTAAACATAATTCTGCTACTTTTTCGTGCGTAAGAAAATAAATAAGTCAAAATAAGATCTACTTAATGTAAAAAAATTGAAAACTGCTTATTGTTGATTAATTGCACAATAAATATACAATAAAAATATACAATATATACAATGAAAATTAAATTGTGTTCTAAAAATTCATGCATTTTGTCAGTAATTGATGATATAATAACATGAATAAAATCAGCTCTTGTTAAAAATCGTGATCGTCGTCTGCTTTTTGATGAAACCAGTCAAGCACCTTAGCCGATACTTACACGTTGGGGAACATGATCTAAAGCAGGGATGTGGTACTCAGATCATTTACCTGCTATTTGATATTTTGTAGTGAAATTCACTGAGGATGTAGTTCTTGTTGTCCGTACCTGGACAGCTTTAATATATGAGAATTTAATAAGAGAGTTGATAAACATGACAAAATATGTCTCTTTGTTTAATGATGTTGAAGTGACCTAAAACAGAGAAATTGCACAATGATTTTAGTACATTAGTTTTTGAAGATGAACTATTCAATATATCTCAATAGCGAAACGTTCGGAAAAGAACGAAATACTTGATATTGTCAGTCATGAACGATAAAATATTGTTCCAACCACTTATTTGATGTTTTTTAACTATCAAACAACCTTGGTAGATACCGAAAGCTGTTTTTTTATTCTTGGAAACATTTTGCAAAAGACTGGAATTTTCTTCCATCAAATAGGGTTTAATAATTGTGTTTAGCATACAATAATAACAAGAATGACTAATTATACCTGATAATTGTTTGTTGTGCTTAGAAGAAATAAAATTGATTTGGGTTTACTTTTTTAGGGGTTTATTGATAAAAATGCAGTCAAATTCTGTGATAATAAAGTCTTAAAATATTTTCAGGTCAATTCTACGGTCACTCTACTTATCACTAAATATATTACATTTAATTACTAAAGAAAATTTTTTTAATTAATACCTATCAATATTTCTTTGAAAATAAATTTTTGAAATCTTTTTTCTTTTTGAGAATAGATTACAATCATTTAAGTATCTTTTAGATTCCAGAATTTATTAGTCTTTTTCACTTGTACCTTATCACTATATTATATTTAAGATTTATAAACAATAAATAAAACAATATTATCAGTAATTTTATTTTTATGTTAATTTTAATTTTTTAATTTTCATATTTATTGAAACTGATTATTTCTACACATCTTCGGTTTTTAGAGATATTCTTTTAAGACAAAAAATAGACTTCATCAAGTTATTTGAGACATTAAATTAAATTATTGCTTTTTATTACTTTTTATGTATATATTTGATTTATTTTATTATCATTTCTTAAACTTTAGGTTGAAGTTTAGTTATTTATTTTTTATTGACTAAAGAAATTTCTAGTCATTTAAACTTCTATATATTGGTAAAATAATTCAGACAAGGTTTATTTTTCAGCCCGAAAATGTAATGATAGAAGATTTGGAAGAAAGAAAAATAAAATTGATAGATTTTGGTTTAGCACGCGAAATTAAAAATAAAGATTTAATAATTGAGATGCAAGGCACAGCAGAATTTCTTGGTGAGATAGATTCATGCAAGGCCTGAGAGCATGAAATGGATTGTTGAGCATGACATATTTATTCTTCAGACTCATTGAATTATTAATTTATTACGAGTTAAAACGTTTTTGTTTCGTTATTTATTAAAACGCCAAAACTGTTTTGATATCCTCCATTTGTAATAATTAATCCTATACGTCGTTACCTATCGTTACCTTTAATATTGATTTTGTCCTATTTTTTTCATTTTGCGTGTCAATAAATACGTTATAGTGTCTGATTAACAATGATATAATGCAACCCCTGAGAAGGTGGATCAAAGTTAGTTTGAAGAATAAAAAACTCATAAAGAAACTCTATCTCTGTCAAAATTTCAATGATCCAAAACCTTACTCGATCAAATAGCCTGTGAATATTTGTTAATCCATGTTTTGAAATGACGATTTAGTGAACATTAGTGATATATTAGTGAACAAACTAAACTTTAATTCACATTATGAGAGATTGTATTGTAAATCGACATTATAATTCATGAGTATGGCAGCGTCAATATTATATATTTTTAAAAATTTAAATAGTTATTATTTTTGATAAAATTATATTTAATAAAAGAATCATTTTATCCTTTTTCTATTCGAACTATTCTAAATAAACTGAGTGATTTATTTATATACAATTTAATTTCATTAGAATTAAAAACCGGTAAATTTATGGAACTTCAAATTGCGAAATTTATTCAAAATAATTATTTTTTTGGATACAAGACATATGACAACATACAATTTTTTAAAAATTTTTGAGAGTATAATGAGAATTAAAGTACATTAGTCGCACATTCAAAGGAATAGAAAAATCATTTATAAAAATAACAGTTTTCTAGTGCTTTTATAATCTCAAAATTATTGTAAAAGAATGTTGCCCTTAATTTTGCATAAAATTTGTTAAATTGTCAATTTAAAGTTGTCCCAAATCTAAGAGGCTGATATTATGAAGTTTTATTAAATATTTATCGTGATTGATTTTGGTCGTAATATATTACTAATGCATTCTTTAAGATTTTTGAAAGTAGATTATAAGAAGTTAAAGTTTTGGCAAATAGATTTGCTATGATTGAAGATTCTGTTCTCATTAAAATAGTAGGTTTTAAGATAGAAATAAATAAAATTTCACTCAAAATATAATGAAAAGGTTATGTGAAATGTCTGGAATCGACCCTTCTCATGAACATCCTAGTAGACAGACAACAACCCACAAAACTACCAGATATAAATAAATTAAAATATGCATCAAAATATGAATGTCAAATGTTATCTTTGAATTTCTTTCAATAATTGCATTTTTAATTTGATAATTTCTAAAACTAATTTGTTTATTATCAAATACAAGAGATTTGTTTTTATTTCAAGTATTTCAAAACGATTTATTTATTTTATTAGTTTATTTAATTTTGCTTACGTTATTTGAAAAATAATTCTCTTTTTGCATGGTTAATTATGCTAGTGAATATAATTTTATAACAATATTTTTTTTTATTTTTAACGTTTTGTCTTTCCAATTTTCACTTTATTTATTTTATATGTAAATTTTGACGCACACATTTTACGATAAATAAATTTTAAAATATAAAGAAATATAAATTATTAAGTAAAAATAATAATTAAGTTATGTTTTTAAACGATTTTATTTATTTCATGGAACAAATGTTGATTAATATTTTTGTTTATCTGAATCTGCTGCTTTTGGACTGGAAAATAATCCAAGAGAAATCTGTGAGAAAGTAACATTCTCTTTCTATCAACAGTCAATCTCGGGATGGGATAATTGCCAGTTAATGAAATACCGTACTATCATTTTGACTTCTATTGATATTTTACTATATCAATTAAAACAGGTGCTGGGATGATAGAATCTGATGTTTATGTTTCCGTTAATAATATGTCTAATAATTGATTCTGAGTAATTAACATTTCTGTATCCTACATGAGAAATCCACAAAAAACTATTATCCACTTTCAATGAGATTATTTCCCTTCACCCATTTTGTTTCACATTTGGCATTAGTAATATTAAATAGCAGAAAAAACGATTCACTTTGTTAAAAAATAAATCTGACAAATTATCAATTATATTCCTACAATGATCTGAAATTATTCTAATGTTTGCTTCTATATTTGATTAAATGATTTATTACTTTTTGATGGAAAGAATTTGATGTTTCATTAATAATTGATGTTGAAATGATAATGATTTATGAATACGTGATTGTGAATTAGTTAATATTCCCATTGATATTTCAATTGCCTAAATTAATTGAAATACATTAGAAACTTTTTACAGATTTTCAAGTGATTAAAACTGAAAAAAATATTAAGTTAAAATTTTTAAACAAATGGTTTATCAATTATATGTAAATGAATGGACTGGAATCTAGATTAGATACTTGGATCAGATCGAATGGTTGGGAAAGCGAAAATGATGTTATATTTATTGTTAGTATTATTATTTTATTATCACTATTTTAATAAGCGTAAACTATACAGATGTAAAAAATAAAGTTCTTATATTTTCACTGGTCAAAAAGAGTTCGGAACCTTTCGATAAACAACAAACAATAAAAAAATCTAACAATTATAAATAGACTATGACAATACGACTGGAATTAAATTTGCCAATTGATTTGATAGAAATCGGATAAAATATATTATATTCAAAATATTTTACAAAGTCAAGATGGTCCCTGTTACTATAAATAATTAAAATTATAATGAGATCTCAGAAAGAGACTGAAACTTTTTGTATTTATTATTTTACTTAATATACAAATTATTATTTTCAATCCATATCTGTATATATATTACGGTGAACCTAAAGTTCTTACTGAATTTTTGTCTTTTTATCTTATTGTTTTTTACTAAATAAAGATATTTTATATACTTGCATTATATACTATTTTTAAGGTTTTGAACCGTTCTTTCATAATATGTATCACAATATATATTAAAATTAATCTTCTGCAACAAGACAACTTCAAAGCACTCACTTCCAGGCAAACCAAGGAAAAGATAAAAATACTTGAAGCCATTGAACTTCTTTCACACTTAACTTATAACCTGGACCTTGGGCCATCCGACTATTAACTTTTCCGTTCGATGGCCAACTTTCTTCGTGTCTGTAACTTCAACAATCTTGGTGAGGTTGAAAAGGATGATGCGAATGTTTTTAAGACTTGTTCTTTCTTTAATGATATTTTAATTTCATTGACTGGTTTCAGAATTTCTGAATCAGGAAATATTCAAATGTCTTTCGTTGGCGACTTATGAATTGGGGACAAATTTCCATGCTACACCCTAAATAAAACAATTCAAAGGTGATACATCTGGTTATCTCATCCAGTTTCCTTGAAGAACTTAAAGGTGTTAAAATCCGTTCGATAAATGGGAATAATCTTCAAACCAAGTTTGTCTTACTAGAGTATTAGTTTGATGTTTATATGCACTTAATTTAATAATTATTACGAGAGCGATATGTGAAGCAGTATGTGCAAGATCTTTCGACCATAAAATTAATATTCAAGTTTTACTTTGTACTACTTCCTTATGCGTGTTTAAAGAATGCTCTGAAAACGTATTGATTTCGTAGTTTATTGACTGCACTGTAAAAGTAACTTTCTTTTTATATTTTAATTAAAAAAATATTTTAAATGCTTTAATTTTTATTTCCGTTTTATAATCAATATTATTCAAATGTATATACCATATAATTTTTTTTCTTTTCCATTATTTTTATTATTATTATTATATTTATTATTATTAATTTGAAGTCGATGTGCAGGAAAATTTAAAAATATGTAAACAAAAATGATACTAAATTTAATTTTACATAAAAATAGATGTTTTTTCAAAGCAACTGCTGAGTTACAATTTCAGTACATGACATTTTGCCACATTTATTTATATATAATTTTATGTTACATTTTATCATACATTCCAGACTTGATTGTTTGTATTTTTATACACTTTATTGGTCAAAAAATCAGTATTTTAAAATAATAATAATTATTATTGTAAAAGAATATAATGTATTATATGAGTACCTTGGAAGTATTAAGTTTTAGTATTAATATTTTTAACTAAATATTTATTGTTGAATTTGTTACAGTTTCTTGATATTTATGAAAAATTATCTTGGTTTGTTTACGTACATTTTTATAAAATCTTTCAAAATATTCTCTTTGATTTACAGAAAACATTGAAATGGTGGTTGAAATGTCATCTGAATAATATTGGTTATGAAAATCAACTTTATAAGAATTGTTAAAATTGTATTACTAATGATAAATTCAGATGAAGAATCGGAAGTTTCGATTCTGTTATTAATAAATAAATTTTAATATTTCATTATTTTAATTCATTGTACAATTTTAGCTCCGGAAGTTATCAATTACAATCCTATATCCTATGCTACAGACATGTGGGCTATTGGTGTTATCACGTATATCATGTAAGGATTTTAGAACATTTTTACAATTTATCTAAAATTTTACGAGAAAAGATTTATTATGTTTTTCTTATAATTTAATATGCTACTTAATTGTAACTATTTCTATTAAAGTTTATATTAGTTTTATCATGTATAGATGGTAAAAAAATCAGTTTCGAACTTAAATCTAATTGCAGCATTATTTTAAAATATTATTTTAATCAATTCTCAAAACAATAATAACATTAGCCCATTCCATTTCACTGACTTTATTAGAATGTTGGTAGCAAAAAATTAGATTTATAAAAATAAAAAAAATGGAAAAATGAAACTCTTAGTATCTGAATGAAATCTGTACTACAGAACTGTGCAGTATCTCGCAAAGAGTTTTATATATTGGGTTGTTCGGAAAGTCATTTCGTTTTATGGTATTAAAGTAAAAGACAAATTTTTATGACGACTAAATATTTTATTGGAATACATATTGACCATTGTGGTCTAATACCTTCTTCCATCTTCCTGATAATGACATGATTCCACGTTCATAAAATATTTGTTCTTTGCTGCTAAAAAACTTTTCCAGGTGATTTTTAACATCTTCATTTGATCCAAAAGTGTTACCATCTAAATAATTTGGTAGAGACCGGAACAAATGATAATCAGGTGTGAGGTCTAGAGAATATGGTGGGTGAGGCATTGTGTTCCATCCAAGCTGTAAAAGCTTTTGGCGAGTTACCAAACTTGTATGAGGTCTGGCATTATCTTGGTGAAACACTACACCTTTTCTATTGATCAATTCTGGCCTTTTTTCTTTAAGGGATTCATTTAATTTGTCTAGCTGGTGACAGTAGATCTCCGAATTGATCGTAGTTTAGTCCGGAAGAAGCTCATAAAATACGATTCCTTTGAAATCCCACCAAACAGACAGCATCACTTTTTTTGATGAATTTCAGCTTTCGAAGTGCTTTGAGCAGGTTGATCTTTTTTACTCCAAGATCTCTTGCGTTTTTCATTATTGTAGACTACCCATTTCTCATCTCCAGTGATGATGCGCTTCAAAGATGGATCATTTTCTTGACGTTTGAGAAACATATCGTAGATGTCTAAACGACAGCATAAATTTCGTTCGGTAAGATTATGAGGAATCCATGTGTGGAGTTTTGATGTAAAACCTAGGTGCTTCAAATGATCATGGACGGTCGAATTAGATGAATGTAATGTCTGGGCAATTTCGCGAGTTGTTCTTCACCGCTTTGAATCAATTAATGTCTTTATTATGTCTTCGTCGGTCTCAACGGGCCTTCCGGAACGTGAAGAATCTTCAACATCAAAATTTCCGGATATAAATTTTTTAAACCAGTTTTGGCATTGGCGTTCTGTCAACACATCTTCTCCATACACTTCGCATAATTTTCTTTTTGCTTGTACAGCATTTTTACCTTTTCGGAAGTAAAAAAGTAATACATACCGTAAATGCTGATTCTTGCTTTCCATCTTTGATAGGTCAAAAATCAAATATAAATGTTTTTAATTATTCCAAAATTTTCCAGATCTAACCTTGATTACCAACTACTAAAATAAATAATATAGTCAATGATTATTAATGATTATTAATATAAAAGATACATTTAAAACAAGTATTAAAAAAAACGAAATGACTTTCCGAACAACCCAACATTATTTTGGTTGAAAATGCAAAATTTGTATTTATTTCTTACTAAAATTTCTTTGAAATACATCTGGAGAAATTTCTTTTTTAGTATTTGTGCAGATTATGATAAAAAATGAGACTTTTGCATACAAAACAGCATCTCCAATAAAAATTAGCAAGGGAACTGTTAAGTGCGTTTTTATCAGGGTATTACAATATAAATCACCTTTAACAATATGATTTTGTTAAATTTTAATTATTAGGCTCGAGGTAGGAATAAAAAATTTAAAGTGTTTTTTTTAATAATTATGTCAAACAAAAAACTGTAACAGCGGAAGGATAAAAAAAGTATATATAGATCACAATAAAAATAAGAATGAGAGTATGAAGGAGTAATCAACTAACAAAAATTTTATTTTATTGTTTTTTCTTGTTTTTTTTTCATTCCATCAATTTTTTTCACAGTGATGAATAAATGGAAAATAAATATAAAAATAAATACATGATACACCAAAATAAACATTTACATTTACCCACACCAATAAAAAATTAAAAATTACGGAGCTTTAAGAAGGAACAAAAATATAAACGGGAAAATAAAAAAGTGAAGCACAGAATAAATCGGGATTAATAGGAATGAAGGGTTCTATAGTAACCAAATTATTATAAACTGTCGTCAAGACATAAACAATTTTTTTCTTCTCATTGCTTTTTTGTGTAGTATTATTTGAGTCGTTCATTTTAAAAGTGGCCTAAGTCAATTTATACTTAATTTGAAATAAGTGTTTAACCCTGCAGTACTAACACGATTTTTGTAACATTAGTACTAACGTCCATCTGTAAGATCGCATTCAGAGAATGTTATTTTATTCATACACTTTGTATTTATATATTACTTTTTTTGGTAAAAGAAGCTTAGCGGAACATAGCGAGGGAAAATTTAGTTTGATTGATATTTTCAGTAATAGGCATCCATGTTAAACGAATAAATTGCAAAAATAAATTCGAAAAGTAAATATTATTCTAAATTTAGTGATTTTATATTATGGAAAGAAAAAGAATAACTATAATGCTTTAAAGCTCATTCTTTAACATATAAGACAGTCTATACAAGTTACATTGTTGGCGAAAGTTTAGCAAAAAAAGAAACTAATTGGTTTTCCAAGTAGAAAGTTATTAATTCAAAAATTAATCTGTCGTTATTTAGAACTGATAAGAAAATCTGATGACATCACAAAAATAAAAGTTAATAAACAAAATAATTTAGTCACGATTGTCGACTTTCAAAACGAAATTAAAAATTATATTTTGTTGTGTGATCCAAATCAATTATTTATTTACTTCTTGGCTACGTTCCAAAAATGTTGTCAGTCTGTATTCCACAATTTTAGTTCTTTAATTGTCATGTAAGAATAATTATCCTTTGAGAATGCAAAAATTGCAATTGTTTTATGACATTTTTCAATTTATAATAATTATAATATTTTCGGAATTTTATTTTTTTCTATTTTGTCAATCTAAATCTATTTATATTTAATTAATCATCTCGCTTCTCAAGACAATGGGATTCTCCTATTTGTTTGTATGAGAAAGACTTAGAATCATCAACACATTTGTATATATTTTGAAGCAATCATTTGATTCATTTACTAGGTCTGTATCTTCATCACTTGTTATTTTCCACACTGATTTGACATCATTTTCAATTTTAACTTGTTGGAACTCCGTTGTTGTACAGTTGTATGTCCAGATTAACCAACTGAAGAACAACTTCATATTTTAAATAAAGTTCATATTTAGGCTTCATTGGCCATAAATTTTACTTTGAAATTCCCGGGATTTCGGGATTGTATGGGCTACATGTTATTTTCCTAATTCAAAAAGGATTAAATAAAGGTTAGGAAAAATAAAACTGCTAGCAAATGTTATTTAAATAATATTATTTTGAAATATTATTATAAATGTTTATAATGTGATAATCACATATCGAATTTAAGTATATTCTATTTTTAATGATAAATATAATTTTTGTAAAAGTTTGGATTAATTGTTTTTAATTAATTATATTTCTTAATTTTTAGTCGTAAAATAATCAATATTCTTATCACTCAAAATGGTACTGTTACATAATATGTTGAAAGTTTATTTTATTAATGGATAGGGTTAAGAATTAATAGTAAATAATCAAGTTTAATATGATTTTTAAGGTTATTT
>MQRK01164188.1:0-15840 GCA_001938485.1 Girardia tigrina | reverse complement strand
ATTTGCACGTCTTTGAAGTTTGTGTCCCAAAACCGCCATTATTTTTCGACCAACCTAATATATTTGTGGTGAAATACATATTCAGTAATCCTTCAATAAATATTCTTATAAATATATATGTAACAGATATTCTTAATATCCTTTGCCTTTATATGGTCTATATATATATTTCACGTAAAACATGAATTTGAGACATAAAAGTAAGCAGTAGCAGTTGATCAAAATTAAGAAGCAAAATATTTACAATTAAGTAAAAAAGTAAATATAAAATTTTATTATAAAATTTTTATTTTTATATTTAATATTTTAAGTTTTATATTGTATATTTTATATTCGTTGGGTATACAGACACTTAACGAGTTATCAGACTCCAAACTTGGAAGGTTCTTCCACCTTGATTTAATCATATAAGGCTTCAATTATTTTCAACCAAATTTATTATTATCAATACAATCGTATTAATCCGAATATATAAATACAATTTCAAATATTAGTAATTAAACAATTCTGGTTCCAAATTCATTTATAATCTTGGTTTTCTTTTTTTTAAAAACCTTTTTGTTGTGAAAAATATTGATCTTTTAAAGAGTATTTATACCCGATTTTTTACATATAATAAATATAATAAATAAAATATAATTTGTTTTAAAGGAATTTCAAAATTATAATTGGAAATTCTTATAGAGGGATTATGCGGGATTAGAAAAATAATGCCAGCTATAATTGAGATTTTTTTTATTTGGAATTTTCATTTTTTCTTAATAATGTTTTGAAGTGAGTTTGTTTGTTTTCTTTATTTTTATTTTTAATAATAATTATTAACATTATCACAATTTAAATGTAAACATTTATTGAAAACACAAACAGATTCTTCACAGCAATTCTCAGAGAGCATCTTTCTTTGATTGATATAGATTTTGTTTATATATTCAAATCTAAAAAACTATGAATGGAAAATTTTTTAATATTAACTTTTAATTTCTCATAATTTTATTGGATAAAAAACATTGCGTGATTTTTTAAATAAACATTAATTGTTAAAATATATTAAATTTAATAAGTTAAAATCGTTTACTAAAAATATTATTAAAATTCATTATTATAAAACTTTAATTAATTAGTACTTAAAATTAATATCATTAAATTAATTTCATTACATTCAAATAATCAATCAAATAACATATCAATCACATCTGAGTAGAAGAGTCACAAATCTAAACAGCATACAAACAACAAACTTACAACATTCCAAATTATCCCTCACAATAATAATAAAAATAGTAATAATAATAATAGCAATAATAATAATATTACAATAATATTAGTAATAATAATAATAATAATACAAATAATAATATTATATTTTTTAATAAAAATAATGTTAGTAATAATAGTAATATAAAATATTAACAATAAAATAAATAAATTTTAATAGGAACAATAATAAAATCAAAAAACAATTAATTAATAATAAAAATATAATAATAATAATATCATATTAATAACAATATTAATAATAATAATAAAATTAATCATGATTATACTAATAGTATTAAAAAATTTATTTATTTTTATTTATAACATTTATACGTAGTATAGGCTTTATATGAAGAAATCATTCCCTCTCTGGCAAGACGCTTAATGAATTAATCTACCAGGGAGCGAGAAATGAAATATAATATAATTAAAATAATATAATAATAAATTTATATTAAAATTAATAATAAAAATAATAATATTACTAACAATAACAATAAAGATAAAATATAATATGCTTATAATAATATAATACTAATAAATATATGAAATTTGCAGTTGTGAGACTATCATCTATCGCCTCTAGACCTAATGTCAAAGCTATGAACGACCGATAAACAACCCAATTATCACTATTTTATTTTATTAATTATTTATTATTTTGTTTAGGGAACCTCAAAAAGGTAAGGACCCCAAAATATTTCATATTTTATATTTTAATAGTTTTATATTTTATAAAATTGAAAAATTCTTAAAAATTATTTTCTTTTTTAAATATTTAAAAATTATGCTAATGGTTTGGAAAATTAAACTAATAACTTGGAAATGGTATATTTTACTGATTTTATCATATTAACAATTTTGGCAAGGAACTAAAACCATCGAGAATAAACTGAGCTAATCATCGGGTATCGGTATAGTTTTAGAATGTTTAATTTTCAAATGAAATGGAGTAATGTAGTTGATCGCAAACAGGCGTGTACACAGAAAAATATTTCGGAGGGATATAATATTATGTAATAATTAATTTCATTTTCGAGTTTTTATTTTTACAGTTAAAAAAATTAAATTAATTATTATTAAAATAATAAAATTTATAGTACCATAAAAAATACCACTAATACAACTCATATCACTGGCTTCTATAGAAGGAAGGATTTCGTTATCTGCAGCATGTTTATGTTTTGAGGAAGAAAAATTTCTATGCTCTGCAAAACTTTAGGTAATTAGGATCATTATTAAAATTTTTCAGGAGGGGGGCATTTTCTTAAATTTTTAAAATATTAATTGTTTCAGATAGTTCAAAAATTATAACTCAAATATTTTAACTTAATCTTATTTATAATCAGGTAAAAAAACAATGAAGTAATTAAGATCATAATTGAAATTTTTTTGGGGGGGATTTTCTTAAATTTGCATAATATTAATTATTTTGGATAGTTCACCTTTAAACTTAAACAGTTTAATTTATCCTTATTAAATTATCTCCATAATCCCCCCCTGCATACGCACCTGATAGTAAATCATCAATAGCTTCCATTGATTATTATGAAAAAATATTTTAAATTTGGTATATTGAGTTTAGTATTTGAAAATGTGTTTCTCCAACCAGATGGAAAATTGATATTTTCGAGCATAATTTACATATTAAATTATAGGATAAGATATTTAAAAACTTTTAAATATTAAATCGCTTCAAATTTTAATATCAAAAATTTAAATAAAGTAAATAACTTTTAACTAAATTTTAAATTGATTACATTAATGTTTTTTCTTTAAATAAAATCATTTTTAAAATTAAATTTATATTTAGATAAATTTATTACAAAAATTATAAAATTAGAACTTTAAAAATAAAAACAGAAAATGATTTAAAATGAAAATTTGTTCGAATAATTGTTTATTAAAAAACATTAACAAATATTTATCAATTTAGCGAGATATCAAATTATGAAAGTTTTGCTGAGAATTGTTCAAAGACAATTCAAATTGTGCTGAAAAGAAAGCTGTGAAAACCCATATTGGTGTTCTTAATAATTATATCTTATAAAACTCCGAAAAGAGTAAAAGTATACAATTCATGAGATATATTTCATTTTTAAACTCTCATTATTAAATAAGTTGAAGTGCAGAACTATTATTACTGAAGTGCAGTAATAGTGCATAAACTTCCTTGTGTTTCGATTTATATTATTTGTGAGGAATGTTTTGAACTGTTTGTTGTTTTATTTTTTGCATGTTGTACATGGATTCGGATTGTGTCTCTCCTACCCAGATGGCTGATTGGTATTTTCTTTGATTCCTACTAATTGAAAATAATTAAATTTAATTTTAAAGTAAAAAGACTTAAAATATTTTTCAAATAATGATCAGTATAACGTAAAACATTAAAAGACTTTAATATATTTGCTCAAACTAAAAGATGTATTATAAAAGAGCAAAACAAGATAAACAGCTCATCATATTAAACCTAATAAATCAATATAAATCTTCGTTTTATACAATCATATCAAAACTCATCGAACCGTGTAAAATGAAAATCTAAATTATCCCCAAAATCAAATCAAACGATTTTTCTCACAAACCAATCAAATCAACGTATTATTACAAAACACGCACACATCGATCACACAGGCCACAGATCACAATTTATTTACGACTATTTTACAAAACTTGAAATTTTTATACATTGGTACTAGTGCCAGTTTCAGATTTTCGATGTTCCACAGGCTTTTATACACAGCACGACAATTTTCCAACAAAAGGCCACTGAATTATACACACACGTGCGTGTATATGTCCCATATGCATCAATCATTCAAACATCAATACTCAAATCGAAACTCAACAAACTCTTTCAATTTCAAAATTATAAACAACTAAAATGTGTTAAACAAAATAAGAAAATCAAAATCAGATCGAAAAAATAAATCGAACAAGTATAATTGTGGCACGCAATATTTATCGACACACCAAGATACACACAGACACCGTCACACACATACACGCGTACACAGAAGGTCCAGAAACACTCCATTTGAAATCAAAATTAAATCGGATCAATATCAATCGATATCACCCAAGAGAGTCATCTCAAATATGAAAAGTTCAAATAAAAATATCGACTAATGAATGCGAAAATATCAATGGAAGTAATCAATGAAATAATCGATAATATTGAAAGAAAACCTCAAATACAACAGATACATCACCGCCATCATCATCAACATCCTCAATAAGCTCTATGTTGGACCAAAGTCGAATAAATATTGACGAAATTCACAATAGATAATATTTTAGCAATGTTTATTTTGGTTTTTAATTTCACTTTTTATGACAAATAATGTTTTTAGTTTCTGTTCATCAACTTGATAGTGAAACATTTTCCAGAAATCTATGAATAGGGATTTATCGAAAATCAGTAATATAATCCGGGGAAACGAGAGATTATGTACAATGCACATCAATAAGTAATCTGTAAATCACGGTAACCAGATGCAGTAGCTCCAAGGGGTGTCTCACTGGATCGAGTTCTGAATCTTTTCCATCCATTCGTTGATGGTGGATGCACTTTCGCTCGCTAATTTGTACGTCCGCTCCTCTGTTTGAAGCTGAACATTGAAATAATCATCAAATCCGAATGTAAATATATTTTCATCAAGCTTTAACTGTTAGTTATGGACTTGCACAAAGGGTTCCACAAAAGCGACGAGATTAATTTTATAATTTATTGATTTTACAAAGTTTTTCTTAATTCAAAATTAAGTGACGAATTTAGAATATTAACAAGTAGATTACCATCTGTTGGGTTCTTGATCAATATTAGAATTCATTAATCACCAAAACTTTATTACTAACACAATTAACAATTATTCAAACCATTTTTGTTGTAATAAAAATTGTTGTTTTTTAATAAAAATTTTTTTAGAGGAACTTTTCTAACGTTTTCTTTACGACCAGATTCTTATATAAAAATATGAAATTATAAATATAAATAACTGATAAGTGATTTTAAAATTGAAAATTTTTAATTCTATTTATTTGAAAATTTTTTTAATTCTATTTAATAAAAATTTTGTTGTCATATTTTTCCCTTAATGATTTTTTATTATTTTAGAATTAGTTTAATGTTATTTCTTTTTTTTGGGAAACATTTCTAATTAATAAAGATTTTAGCGTTTTATTTTTTTTCAATATTTACGAATTTTATTATTAATATTTAAAAGCATTTTTACCTACAATTATTTTAAATACCAAAAAATAATTTAGAGTATTTTATAGTAATTTACAAATTTTATTATTATTACGATGCGTTAATGATAAAAGTCTTAATTAAATTTTTTTTGCAAAACTATTTAGAATAATTTTTAAAATTAATTATTTAAATATATAATAATCAATTATTTAAAAATTCATTATTTCCCAATTAATTTCATTTTAAGTTTTTTTTACTCGTCCAATAAAATTCGATTATTCTCGAAAATAACTTTTTAAAATTAATTACGATATATTTTTAAATTATAAATGTTTAGACAACTTTTGATTTTAAATATTTACTTATTTCAAATATTATTTATAAAAATTATTTATTCAAAAATTTAAAGGAATGAGCTTCTCACATGAGTCCTTCACACCAGCCATATTTTAAGGGGTCATTTATTTCAACCTTGGTAGTCAATATGACAGTCAAGTATCATTTGGGCAGTTTTGATTGTAAATTTACAAGAAAAATTTTTGCTTTTAATATTTACGTTAGTTTTTATTTTTCTTTTGGTGGTTATATGAATCTGTATACAATTTATCATTAAGATTTTTATTAAGAGACAATTGCAGATTCCTTAAGATTCAATAACCGACTAGTAAGACAGTATCAGTCGATCAATGATAAATCAATGCCTTTTGTCTATGGTCTTTAATTCAAATATTATTAACCAAATATTATAACATAACAAAAATCTAAGTAAACTCTATGGATAAATTATACTATTACAATTTTGCCCTATCAATCCTTGATGAAAATGATATAAAATTTAAATATACCTCCAGAAAAGCAGATTCAGGAAAACGCTTTTGATGATTCTGTATGGTTGTCAGTATACGGACTCCAGTGATATCTTGCAGGTGAATATGTTTACTGTTTGACCGCTGATCTTTGGAATCGCAGTACCTCAACTAAAAATAAAAATCATTTTCATTTTAATTGATTCCGCTAAAAAGAAATATTACATTTATGAAGGTTAAATGATGACGAATAAGATACAGGGTGCGATTAAAAACGCTCTATTAATTTTAGTACTTATAACCAAAGTTTAAAATTTCTCGCCAAATTAAAATGCATTTGTAATTTCCTACTTTAATTTTCAATCAAAAAAAATAATATTACGACTATAAAAAAATAATATATAAATAAAATAACTTCACGACCACAAACGATATTCGCAATGTTCTGCCAATTACAACATCTACTCTGACCATTGACAAACGAGTTTTAAGAGCCAGGAGAAAAAGCCTGAAAATAGACTATCAGGAACACTTCAGACAAAGTCCATCATTAGGTCCGTTTATGAGAATAACCGGATTCAGTCAGTCAGATTAATGATGAAGATGACCAAGAAAGCCATATTATACGACTTAACGACCCAGAAGATGATGTGGGAAGACATCAAGACTAAGTTAAAGGTCAAGAGACAAAGAGACAGCTGATAACATTAAACCAGAAGAAATTCAGACTGAAAATAAGTAAGATGTATCCAAAAATTCTGAAGACAACCTGTTCAAAATTTCTACCACATCTTGAAGCTGGATTAGCGTTTGATGGGGTTCACTTTGAATAATTGTATTCTATATTCATGCAATAGAACTTTATTAAATACTAATTTTTGTCTTGTTACTCATTTAGGTTCTGGCTCAAGATCAAGATTATGTTAGGCTCATAGAGCGTTTATATTAAATAATAATAATAACAAATTATAATAATTATTAAAAAATCATGATTAATAATCTCCATTTTTCGTGTAGTGACCCTCAATTAATTCATTGATAAATTTTATCATTTACAATTTTTTAACAAAAATCATTAATAAATCTTATCGTTTATTGAATTTTCTTCACCAACAAAATTCACCAATAAATTTCAACAGTAATTAATTTTTGTTATCAATATTAATATTTTCTTTTTTCCACTCAATACATAAAAAAACAATAAGAAAAAAATTATAATTGCTCCAAGTGAAGATAAAAAAAAGATAATAAAAGTGAACACGCGAGAAAATGCATTTGTTTTAACTGAAGAAAAAATAGGAACTTTTTTGAAAGCTTAATATTAGAAGATTTTTTGTGATATCCGTGTTAACAAAATAATAAACGATACGTATGGAGGCATGTTTTTCTTTATTTCATGCTGACGTTAACCTGACGCGTCATGGGCCAATCGGAAGAGTGTGGTTAACCCACAATAACCCCCGTGATGAGCCCGAATGCGTCGATTAGATAGGGCAAGATGGCGGCCCGTGATTTTTAATCAAAACTCCATCATTTTAATCGATTCCGCTAAAAAGAAATGTTCTTTCTTCCGTCTCATACCAGTGCACAGTGCTTTCAGGCGAGTTATTGAACATCAATCGATACTCCAATGCCTTCCCACACTTACTGATTGCACAACAACAAGAGTCGGGTCTACTACGATCATCGAATTAACCTACTCAGTAAGTATCTCTTACTGAGAAGACTCACTTTTAAAAGATTATTGCAACCTTAAACATATCCTTGCGAAGAACTCGAAAATATTCACCTGAACCCTCATCGAAAATAAGTCAAAGAAAATTTATTTTTATTAATAAAAGATATTGTGTATTTAAAAAATTAAAATGTGATTAATAGATATTTCTATTTACATTAGAAATGCTAATTTTTATCGTCAACCTGAAAATGACATTCAAAAGCAAATTAAAATGTCCCTTAATCGCAAGTGTAATGAAAAATTAAAAATAAATAAAAGACAAAATATGTACAAAAATTATTACTTCATGCCGAATAATATCCAAGGTGAAATATTTTTTTTGCCAATTTGGAAAAAGTGTGTGCTGACTTAATTTGAAGAGATCGCCAGAAAATGAAGTTTCTGATGCTTGATTGAGATCATCTAGTTTTCTGTTTATACTGGAAATGAGGTCACTTTATAGAACTAATAATTATTATTACTTTTGTCTATCTGAATCTGATGATTTGTCATGGGGTAAATCGTTGGATTTATTATTAACCGATTGTGAGGATTGTTCTGATAACACGGTTGTTGGATTTACAGTGTCAGATGTAACAGGTTCGCTATCAAGACAAGTGTCATTGGGGACGGATGAGATGATTGAGGATGACTCTTTTTGGTTACGATCTGTGTTGGCACGACATTCGTTAGGAAAATCGCTAATGCATTTGTCATGACAAGCCAGATTACACCCAGAACATTTCAACATTACGGTACCAACAAGAGACGACTTGTTTTGACATATTTCACAAATTGTTTGAAATTCTAGATGAGTGGGAAGCTTTTGCAACTTATGATCCTGTTGGAAAATTTAAAATATCAAATAAAACTGAATCATAATTATCCAGAATGATAAATTAAATCATTATAATATTAAAGCTAACAAACAGTTCAAAATCGTTGATTGTAAAAATGGTAATATTAGTTAAATAGAAAAAATTAACAACAAAAAAATAGTTTTATATTTAATTGAAATTTTCAATTTAATTTTCATGAAAAATAATTTATTAAAAGTGATTAATAATAAATATTTCTAATATCGATTTAGAAAAACTAAAAAAACTTATATAAATTTAATTTATTTTAAGTAAAATTGTGGAAAAATTATAAAAGATCTAAAAAACTCATTATTCAAATAAAATGAACAAATTAACGGGTTTTTCATTAACAGAGCCGGTTTTCAAAAAATATTATTTATTATTTAATAGACAAAATATTAAACAATATCTTTTAACTTCTTAGTTTAATAAAAGAGAAATTCTGTATAAATACCTATAATTTACTTTTAAATCTGACAATGTTGAAGATATAAGAATTTATCTATACTTAAAATTTTTATGAGTTCAACTAAAAAAATAAATATAGCGATGTATGTAGTATTAAAAATAGTTATAAAAATATAAATAATCTTGAATTTAAATTGATTTTTAATAAAATAATTTTTAGATAACTCTTGTAATAAATAATCAAATGATCATTTATTAATTTGAAAATTTTCACTTTATCCTCTGATCTCAATCCAATTGAAAATGTATTTGCATCAATTAAGGTGAGGCTATTTCGTATACGTATTCGAGCAACAACACGTGATCAATTAAAAAATAATATAAACTTAGTGTTGTCTGAACTAAATTCTTTTGAAGAGTATTACAGACATTTTTGGGAAATTTGTAACTCAATACACAATCGACAACAAAATTAAAAAATATTTAGTTTGAATCTTCATTTATAAAGTTTTTGTCTGTTAAGTTTTAAGTATGTATTAATTCTCATCATATCTTCAACATTGTCAGATTTAAAAGTAAATTATAGATATTTATACAGAATTTCTGTGATATTAAGTTGTCCTAAAAGTTCCGGTCAATAATGAAAATACAATTTTTTTCTAATTTCTTTTTGGCATTGTTTATTCGATATTGATATATATCAATTTATTTATAGCATTATATGGACGAAGACATGAAAAAGCTTAAAATGTGTGTGTTGCTGCGTCACTATTAGAAGAAATGCTTGATAACACGAGATGCTGCAAAGGCAATTTGCAAAGTTGATGGTACACAAACGGTCGGAAAAAGTACGGCAATTGATTGGTTCAAGCATTTCAATAAAGGAAACTTTGACTTGAATGATAGTCCTTGTTCTGGATGACCAACAAAATTGAATAACGATGATTTGTAAGTACAGTTGGACATGTAGCCTTCGTCAAGCACCCGCGATTTGGCATTTAATTAACTCCAAGTTGGCAAATCAACCATACCTTGGCATTCAAAGCAGCTCGACTTTGTGCATAAGAAACCGCGTCAAGATCCACACGAACTCACCAAAGCACAAGCTGATAACAGAGTCAAATTTGCCGACAACTGCTATAGAATCCACGAGATGACCGCTTTTGGAAACGATTGGTGACGTCGGACGGGAAGAGGGTCTACTTAGTAAACCACGACTGAGACAAGCGATGGGTTCCACCGGGTCAAGCAACGCCGTCAGTTTCAAAACAAGATCGATTTGTCTTGAAAATCATGTTGTGCGTCTGGTGGAACTTTGAGTTAGTTCAGAATGGTCAGGCCATCAATGCAGAGCTCTGTTGTCAACAGCTAGACCGTGTCTACGAGAAGCTCAAGGTGAAGTACCCTGCCTTAATCAACCGAAAACGTGCACTGCTTCAGCAAGACAATGCCAAGTCGCACACCGCCAAGAAGACCACGGGAAGGTTCCAAGAGTTGGATGGAGTCGAAATCCTGCAACATCCTGCTTACAGTCCTGATTGCGCTCCATCCGACTATGGCCTTTTCCGATCCATGCAACACTTCTTGAAAGACCGCCGATTCGAAGCATTCGATGAAGTTGAACAAGCATCCCAAGAGTTCTTCAAGTCGAAGCAGCCTGAATTTTACTTTGACCAGATCCGAAAGCTTGCAGACCGTTGGCAGAAAGTAGTCGAAAACGATGGACTGTACTTTGAAGATTAATTGTTATTTATTTAAAATAAATTCTTGCACAAAAAAATGGTATTTTTCATTATTGAGTGGGAACTTTTAGAACAACCTAATATTAAACCAAGAAGTTGAAAGATATTTTTGTATATTAAATAATAAATAATATTTTTTGAAAACCGGCTTTTTGTCATGAAAAACTCTGTATTAATTTTAATATTACATCCGGTCCGACGTGTACTTAAAAATTTTATTTTGAAGCCATAACTGTCAAATAATGATAAGAAAAATGTACTAATATACATTTGTAACTTGAACCGACTAAAGCGCTAAAAATGGATTGCATAAATGTTTTTGAAAAAATTTTAATTTGTTATTATTAATTCGTTATTAGTAAAAATATTATATTTAATTACATTAAATTTTTAAAACAGTTACTCATTAATTTTGCAATCCCTTTTTAGCGCATTTATCGGTGAGAGCATTTGTATAAATATTTTAAAACCCAAGAGAAAATGTTTTTATTACAAAAAAGATAATAAACAATAAATTTTCTTACTGAATTCGGTAACTGATAATTCGTATCTGCTGCGTTGTGTCCGGTGGCATTCTCCTGTGTATTCTCAAAATGTCGCTTCTCTAATCTAAGGAGTGATGTATTTTTGTGATCTACGTATATTATTTGTCTAATTCTTTTAATTTCTTCTCTGTGATGTCTAGCATTAATTAATAAATGATTGCTGGTAATTATGTCTGATTTTCTGATAGATGTTGAGAATGACTTAAGAGTAGCATCGGCATCATATTCTTCTTCATCTGAATTATTAAACACGGCTTCTAATTCACGAAGATCAGGTTCACTTTCTTCACACGATTCTTTCCATATTTTCTTCCAATTTTTAACTTCACAACCTTCCCGAAGACCCAGAATTGCGTAAACACTTTCCTTAAATATAGAAATAAATTTAATTTTCATATGATATCATTTGATTGTACAAGTTTAATGAACTAAATTATCGAAAAGATTTAATAAATTGTTAAGAAGCTTTTTTAAATCACCAAATACATTTTGGTATCACTAAATACATAGAAAATTATTGCTTTAATTATAATTAAAAAAGCAAATATAACGATGTGAGGAATATTTTAAATTGAATGAATGTGTGAATTGATGCTGTTTGTTGATTTGAGTATGTTGGAATTAGAATGGTGATTCTCCTACCCAGATGGAAATTAGTATTTTTTGTATTTACAGTGATTTACTACGAATGAATTGGTTTGAGCAATGAAGAGCAATTCAGTGGTAAAGCAAATCGTCAACGAGCTGAAACGAAAAGTTTAAACGATTACATCATCACACAATCAACAGGCCTGTCAAGTGGATGCATACGACATAACATTTTACATATATACGATACGAAATTTTATTTACCAGTGAGTCATTGCCAGCAGCATATTATGAGACGATATATATTTTTTGCAGTGAGATTAAATAAAGATTTCATGATAATAATAAACTACTGACGGTGATATCATCAAGAAATGATCTGAACTTCCTTGAATTAAAACCTTTCGTTTCCCTTGCAATAATTACCCCTCAAAGGAAGAGCTCGTAGTGGTTAAGAGCTATTTGTAAAAAAATGCTCATTTGGATCCTTTCCAGGTAAAATTGCGTTTAAAATGCTTTTATAAGTATCTTCTGACACAATGCGTATCTTTTGTTTTATATTTATCCTACCAGGCAATTTTTTGTGTAGGTAATAAATTTTTGAATGTCCTAATTTTGGCATGACTGGTAATGTTCATGTGCTTACTGTGCATTTGGTGTACTAGTTTGACCATAGCAATGTTCGCTTTCTAGAGAATTTCATTTTGAGTTGAGTTTAATCCAAGTTAACTAGGAAATAATCAGAATCACTTCGCAAACGGCTTTCTCTGTGTTAACTCACGTCAGTTCGCCAGTTCGATTTGACATGTCTAGTTTTTTGAAACAAATCGAGCCAAATGTATCAATATGAAAAAATTCTTCCAAAGATTTAAACTCAAACAAAAACCGAAAATTACAATTTTACTAATCACACTTTGTGTTATGTTGTCATTAAGACTGAATAAATCAAATTGTAAATTTATTAATCAGTATTATATTGGAGCACTTTTTTAAAAAAAGAGTACCGTTTTAATAAATGATGACAAAATGCACCCCCCAGAAAATTCCTGCAGCCACCTCTATTCATTACTCATGTTTGAATGCTTTATTTGTCTATCAAATTGGTTATGTATGATTAGCAAATTTGTTTTTATAATCTCTATTTGTATCAATTTCCGAGAAATCTTACTAGTGATTGAATATGATGACGATTTCAGTAATTGAGAGTAATATAGATATTACGAGAAATTATGTATTAATGTAATCTTCTTCATTTTGATAGAAAAATGGTTCGTTGTTAATACAATTTGCTTTTGAAATAGGATTGGAACTGAAAAGAATTAGTAAGTATATTTTAAATTCAAAATTGTAATACTATAAATGTTTATCGCTAAGAGGAACTGATCAATATCATAATTATAATTTTATTTTTTTAATTTTCGGTTTATATTTGGATGGTCTTGCATTATATTTTCAAATTTATCTTCCGATTTTTATTTTCCGGGGCGGCCACTTAATGAAGGCCTTCCGGTCACATCTCAGCAAAAAGAATAAAGGAAATGAATTGAGATGAAAGCGAAGGAAAAGAAAACGTATAGATACTTATACAATACGATATGTTGAATGCATACGACATAACATTTTACATATATACGATACGAAATTTTATTTACCTTTGATTATATTGCGTAATTGTGAAATGCCACTACAGCAATGAAACCTCTCTTCTTCGAAAGGCGTTTATGGCAGAATGTATTTTAGTTAATGAAGTTATATGATGATTTGCAAGAGTATCTTTTCATTCATAGCATAATGCATTTTTCCCGTCTTCAAAAAATTAGGAAATTTTATTTAGTTGATAATTTTAAAAATGGGAAACTGAAACATTTTTTAACACTATAAATAAATGTTTACCACAAATTACAAAAATACTCACATCTTATTCGTTTCCTTCTTTCATTAATTACTGTAATTTAAACAATTATAAATCGTGATTCTTGTCAATCGACATTTTATATTATACAGAAACTAATAAATAACGGTTGAACTTACAGTAAAAATAAAAGACGAACACAAAAAGTGTTCATTATCTATCAGAATTCACTGTACTTTGCTTTCATTTCAGATCTATCATCAATTTTGAAATTTGCCTTAAACTCTTAATTTTCGAGAAATCTGCAGATAATTTAAAGTAATTTTACAATTTATTGTTAAAGAATAAAAACGTATTCAAAATAATTTCTATTGATTGTAGAAAGTGAATACAGAATTGTGACTACAGAGCCTATGTGAAATGGTAAATATCAGACCATTCAAGTTATATTATTGTTGCGTTATTTAAGGACCGACTTTACCGAACAAACGAAACTGAAATAGTTCATTTATAATAGAATAGCGTTACATTTCATCACTGTCTTGTCACTTAATTAACGCTATTTCTGAGTGTCAAAATAGTGACTATCTTGCTTTGCCATTGTATCATGATCTATACAAACAATACATCATTTGTGTTTGACGATAAACCCAAAAAACAGAGCTACAATTGTTATTGAAAAAATTCGAAGTAGACTAAACGATGCATGGTTGAACGATCACGATGATAGGATGTTAAATTGAACCGTTTATATGGATCGATCATTCAGAAAAATGATAAACTAACGGATTGTTTTAGAATTTATTTTTAAATAAATATACATAAAATTACAATTATCAATATTAAACTACCACTGTTAGATAAATATCTTTTTAAATTTGAATTTGACACATAATCCTGATTTTTCTGACCTCAAAAAATGTTAAATATTGTGCATTAAAATATTTAAAAAATAAAAAAATCACATATAACTTTTATCATTTTTATATATTATTTGAATTCTTTACTGTACTCGTGAATTTCGCATCAAATAATGGAAAAAATATCCAAGTAAACTTGCTAGTTCAGTTATTTTAGAATATATATGACAATTTTGCAATAAGGAAAAGTAAATAAATGCTATTATCGATATAAAAACAAATAGAGCATTACCACATGACTATTGTTGAAAGCACCATTGAGTATAGGGTCATAGTGTTGAGTATTTCTTTTTCTGTAACTGGGACAAAAGTGATCAAGGTCATAAACTGATCCTGATGATAAATCTTCATTCAAATAGTATTCCCAAATATCAATCATTGCTAAATTGGTACATGGCCGAAGAACCTAAGTAAAAATTTAATAAAATCCAACTTGACATAATAAAATACCTCTTGTGAAAGATTTGGACTGTATAAAAAATTGAAAAATACTGGCCATTCTTCATGATGGCGTTCGATGTAATTCCATATGGAATGCTGTTTATATAAATTTGAGCCTGGGGTACAATCTTCATCGAGTGAACGCATCCACTGAATTCTTTCTCCTTCCGAATCCATTTTAAAATTATGAAAACGGTTAGATAAATGGTGATAAGCCAAAAACTTTAGAAAGAAATCGTTGAATTCGAATGCCATTGGAAACTGATTTAACAATTGATGGACGGCATCGAGAAATTGTAAAAATATTGGAAAGAAATTGGGGGTTTTAGGATTCGATGTCATGCATAATCGTGACTGAAACTTATGTCCGGCCATCAGCCAATCCTTCTCTATAAGTGACCAGAATCCATGTAAAGTTCGATAATGTGGATCAAGCATCACTTGCGCAAGAGCAACAATCTGAATGTAATAATATTTTCAGAGTCATGAAATAAATATAATATATATAT
>MQRK01164120.1:0-11288 GCA_001938485.1 Girardia tigrina | reverse complement strand
TCTGAATCAACTGTTAACTTCAGTTCATCATTGTTTACCTGCGTTCCTGGGCGACCGTAAGATTCATTATTGAGGTCAAAAATACCTTTTATGAATTTCATTAACCAATTTGAGACTGTCTGTTGCTTAGTAGCATTGAATCCATATATATTATAGATGTTTCACATGGTTTTGATGCTGAGGTTCCACGTAGGAACTCGTACTTCAAAATAGTTCGGATTTCTGCGATTTCCATTTTTAAAATACTGATTATTAAAATAAATTATAAATAATTTTTATTGATGTGTTCTATCACCAAGATTTGTCGCAACCAAAAAAAACAACTGAGCGACAAAATGTTAAATCATTGTCAAATTATAGCTTTTTGAATAAATAATAGAAACAAGTCAGAAAATCTTTAACAATATTTTTATTTTATTTCCGTAGAAAATTATTTCTATATTTATCCAATGTAAAAGTACACTTGAATACATTTGAAGTAATTCAACGAATTAATTTATTTATATCTTTAAATATTATTTTCAATTATTTGTTTAAATTATTGATTTGAATTTTAAATATAGTTCTTTGTTTTAATCACAATTTTTGCTACTGTTACACCATGAGTTTGTGACAAACACACCAATCGCATCTATGGACTAAAAACACACACGCACACACTGTTTCATCTGACACACATATTCATACACGCATAATCAAACAACACAGTAAATAAAGTGTTTTAATATTTTCATAAATTGTTCTTGTAAATTTTCTAACGATTTTTTTGTTTATCTCAATCGTATTTTGTCCGTCATCAGACGATCGCAGATCACCATGGACACCGACAACGACGACAACCTCTACAAGGTCTTACTCATCGGCGAAAGTGCCGTCGGTAAAACATCAATTATTCGGAGTTTAAAAGGAGAGGAATTCATGTATTCCCCAATGTGCACAATCGGTGAGATTATCTTCCATCTTCACTTCCGCGCCACTCCTAATATTGAGGAGCACTCGATCTTTAGAGTCGCTTATTGATTTTATTGTTAAGTTTTAGTGTGATTTAATCCGTTTGTATTTTAATTTAATCCAATGTTAAATGTCATTTTTAAAAATTTTAATAAATTTAAATTAAAAATATTTGTTTAAATATTAATTCTTTTTTTAAATTTTCAAAAAACGTTTTCTTATAAGAAATTATTAATTTCCTTTTCGATTTTATTTTTAAAAATCATTTAAAACATTTTTACAGTATTAAATTATCCCGAAAATTGATTAAAATAAACAAAAAAAGAATTATTATTATTTAAAACTATAAAACAAGTTATATCCTAATTTATATTAAATTATTTATTAAAAAATATAATTTTTTAATTAAAATAAATGACGTTATAAACATTAAAATGTATATTATATTTATCTAATAAAATTACAAAATTCAAATTATATCATTATTTATTGTAAATTATTTATTAAAATGAAATTTATTTTTTTATTATTTTTGTAGTCTTTCTCACACTCTTTAATGTAAAATTCTATATGTATTTATTACATTTATTATATTTACTTGTTATTCATTATATATACCTATATTTCTATTGTTTTATATGTGTTATAATCAAAATCACTTATTCTTCGTCAGTCCAGTCTGATGATCAATACTATAAGCGGCCACAATATATAATATAAAATATATTATAATAACTTACAGTTTATTAATATATATTTTTGCAATAATAATTGCATAATTAAAATTTGAATTATATCACATAGCGATATTGATTTCGCTGAGATTAAAATTCATAATTTCATAAATTAATTTATTTTATATACAAAAATGTAAAAAAACAATAACTCGAATTGTATAACTTGAATTTTTATACCCAGAATTTGGTTGAATTTATCAATGGATTTATAATGGATTATTTTTTACTCATATTTCTGTACGAGAATTAATTTCTTTTTGTCATGCTGTGGTGCTTGCGTCAAGAGTTAAAAAATAATAAAAATTAAAAAAGAACAATTGTTTGAATCATCCAACGAAAATAAATCGAGTGTAAGAAATTTAAATCTCATGTAATTTTTCATAAATAAACTGTTGTTTATGTTACGTTAACCTTTTCTCTCTTCCCGCACATCCAACGATTCGCGGACAATGTGATCGATCCAATCAGTCCTTTCACCGCGTCACTTGAGGGAACGGGGAACTGCTGGCTTTTTCGAGAGCGATTGCCTGAACCAGATCCAACTGATTGCCGCATGGCGAATCGAAACTTAGGAGTTCATGGAGTGCTCAAGCTACCTCTTCGACCGGCGACAATCCGCACGATCAAGAGATGTTGGTCACCACAACTCGGTCCGACGGCCAGCACTTCACATGCCATTCCTATAAAATCGAATATCAAATTGTTAATTACGAAACAATTCTCAACTTCTCTAACCAAACGAAACTATCCAGTAACTAAGACATTCTTTTTGGTGTTAAACGTTTAAGAGAAAATGAAAAACTTGAAATTGCTCGATCAATTGTCGATCTGCTTACATTCACTTGATAAATATCCGATCGAATCGAGTGTTATGGAACAATCTTCAATAATGAAATCTCTTATTGAATTTAAATTAACCTCAGAGAGTGCCTTTGGTTTATATCCGCCACGTTTTTCATTCTTTTATAAATTTCTCTATAACTCGGACGACGGTTGTTCTATGACATCTAAACATTTCAGCTATTTCTGGAGAGCTCTTGTCATTTTCATAAGCTCTGATTATTCTAGTTCTAACATCATTGCTTAATTCACTTGTCATTTTACGGAGTTTAAAAATTTACAATTGAAAATTGAAAATTACAAATAATTTTTTTAATGAAAAGCAATGTAAGGATCATGAAAACTAAATTTAATTATTATTTTTAAAATTCTTTATTTTATTGCAAAATCATTGAGATATTTATATTTTAAAAATTTTTTGCAAAATCATTGAGATATTTTGCAAATTAAACGGGAAATCCTGTGCACCTCAACTCTTTTACGGTATTGAGCCCGAGGCTCTTTAGGAGATCTGGGACGCTGATGGTTCTCAACGAGCACTCCCCCAATGTTGGGATCCATGCCTTAGCTCCGCCTGTTCGAAAATGCAACGACGTGATTACAACACCGTTCACTGGGATTGATTCATTCCAGATCATAACGATGCAATCCAACCATCGACCGCGGGGTCACTACTCCCCACAGCCTTCACATCCAGATTAATAAAGCGTAGCCTAGTGAATGGATTACTGGCCCATTCCTGAATACGATACATTGCCGGCTTTTCCGCAATAATCGGCTAGCTTTGAGACACTTTAGCCTAGAGGCGGAATCGAACCCAATCTAGTTTATCAGAGACACTACGTAGAAGTATGTCTGCTGGCCGCACAGTTGATCCCTGAAACGGGAAACCCTATATTGTTGATGACACTTATTTTTGTAATTTTATTTTATAGCTTAAAAAATATATTTGTATTATATTTTTATATAAAAAACGATTATAATAATTAGAAATCTTTCTATCTTTAGACATTTCAATTTTTGTCATAAAAGAACATAAAAAATCACAAGTTAAAATTGAAATTATTAAATTTTATTTTATTGTTTTAAGTGTCAGTTTTGTTATTATTTATTAAAACTGAGTAATACATTAATTCGTAAAATGTAAATGAATCACACTTAGAAAGGGTCTCCTATTTGGGTCGTCATCAAAAAAATATTGATTCAAACAAAATGAAGACATAAAAACATGAAAATAATTGAATATTCATTAAATTTATTTTGTTATTTCATCATGTTTGTAAAACATTGACAGATATAAAATAACGATGTAAGGGCTCTGGGATTAACATTTTTTCATGGTCAAAGATTTTCTAAGTTTTTTGAACAACTTTACAATGCTTTTTCATTAGATCGAGATATCCTATATAAATAGAAAACATAATTGATTCAAATAAAAAGATTTTCAATCATAAGCAAGTTATACAAGCATCATATGTATAAGATTTATCTAAAGTGTGTTTGTTTGTTTGTTTGTCGGTCACACTTCTAAATATGAAATTGAGGCGAAACCGAAGTAACCCCTTAAGGACGTGGTAAATTTGAATAGTTCGCATCAATTTAATTCTGTAGGTACAGTGCCTTGGCCAAACGACGTCCGGAAGCCGACGAAATCAATCGAAAATCGTACAAGTCGTTAAATGATTAAATTAACACCGATTTCGAATAATGACGATTTGGATGATTCGTATAAGGAATTTCGTGAAAATCTTTATGAAAACACTAATAAAATACTAATGTATTCGATAAATGACGATTTCTACCACTTATTTACAAATTATTTGGCTAAAAATCAATTTTATAGAAATTACAAATTTTTTTTTTAAAAAATAATATCAACCAATAAAATGCAAAATTGTGGAGGGACCGGAGTGAATCCATTTAAGGGCGAAGTCAATATTCATAGCCCGCAGCGAGACAATTCTGTCGGTACAGCGCCGTCTTCGAATGACGCTGGGAGCCGACTAAATTGACCGACTTTTAAATCAACACAGAATTCGAAGCAATAAATAAAAAGGTATAATAATTACGATTTAAAAATTAAAACAGCAACTTTCAAAAGCGAAAATTCAGCTCACCCGTCATACGTGACGGGTCTTTTTCTACTTTATTATATTTGTTTTAATAAAATATTCTGCATAATTTCAAAACTTGCAGAATTCTCAAAATGTCTTTAGAAAGTATCCATAATCGTTATTTGCTTGTTGTTCATGAAAAGAAACAGCCGGCAAGGGGATTCGTCAAGCTGAGGTCTATTTTTAGTGAAGAAAGTTCATCCATGGCTGCTGGGAAATGGTTATGTTACAATTTTCGAAACGGTTGAACATCTATTTTGAATGAATAGAATTCTAAAAATCAGATAGGTTACGTAAAATTGGCCAAGCAATACCGGAGAAACCCCAACATATCATGGACAGTAACAGACCAATAACTACCAGAAAACTAATAAAGTCTCTAAAGGTCAGCAAAGGTACTTTACAATTATTATTTGCAGCAATTGTAATTTGAAAATGGTGTTCCCGCTTTGTTTCATTATTTTTAACAGCGGAGATGAAACATTTTGAATGTCTTTGAATGTGTTGGAAATCACTAATATGAATAACATTATCTTGATCTTTATGTACTCGGATCAAGACGTAAGTCTCAAGAGTACCAGGGGAAGAATCTTCAAGAAAGATACATTCATCAACATGTCAAAAATTATTTCATATTCTCGACATATTATTATTATGATTCTCACCTAATTTTCTGATAAGGGTGATTGTATCAACAGTAAGTACTACTCTAGAGTCCTACAATTGTCCAGGAAAAAATGAAGGAAGAGCAAAGTTTGTAACTTGTACAATTTATGTGACACTGTTTCCATTCACAGCCGTCGATTGCTAATGTCACCAAACGAAGATTGTCATCTCACTTTACTCTACCACCCTCCATACAGTCATGATTATTCATTTGAACCATGTTCAGCAAGTTCTCAGAGGTTAAAATTTCAATGTAAAGAGGAATAAAAGGATATAGTCCAATCTTTTTGTTCAACAGCTGCCGGTATTCATCGAAAAGGACTTCTAGGCTCTCATTCATTAGGTAAAAGGTTTTGGTGTATGTTAAGAACACCAATTTGACTTTTCATATTTTTATTTAAACTACAATTTTTATTGTTCTTAAGACAATCTTTATCAAAGCTTTCGTACGATATCATTCTACACTAAATTGATTAATGAATTAATTCTTATTATTTTTAGCAAACGGAGAAATAAATAATTTATTAAAATATTTACTCAAAACTTATTGGATAATAATTAAAATGATTATTAATTACTTAAAAAACATTAATTTGATTTATTTATTAAAAATTGTAAAAACTAATTAACTTATTTAAAATTGTAAAATTATTTGAAATTAGAAATAAATTTAAACATTACATATTTTCATATAACAAGAATTAAAATATTAATCATCCATCTGGGTAGGAGAGACACATTTCCAAATCAACATACGCATTCAAACACAAAACATCAAACATTCAAAATATTCCTCACAGTGCAAATGAAAATTTCTTTTAAAAAGTTATATTTTTATAAGTTATTTATTATGGAAGATAAATGTTTTTTAATCAGATTTTACGTTCTATGGTAGATTCACCACCTTGTATGTCCACCACGTAACTCACGTTCACACGTTTTCAATGACGGCTATGAGCACGGTCCAGGAATGGTAATGTTGCTCTAAAACTAATATGAAATTTTGTACTTTTACAATTTTTTAAATTTTGAAGGTTTACAATAAAAGATGTTTGTTATTATTTTCTTATATAATGTACCTCTAAAATCGGCTTTCATTAAACTTACTCTAAATTTTCAAAAAAACTTGAAACCATTCTAAAACCTATGAAACATTATTATTCTTATATTTGAATGCTGATAAACAAGTTTTTAATATTCGAGACTGAAGATTATTGGAATGAAAAATATAAAATACATATCCTTCTACACAGGATGTTCACATCCGGTTTTGGATACTCAGACCGACATACCAGGCTCCACGTCAAGTGAGCCCTAAGCTTTCTGAGAATCCCTTACAGAAAGTTTTCGGAAAACAGTGTTAAGGAATAAAGTTATTTTTACATCAACTCAATTGAAGATTGATTTGAAACTTATTTTCGTAGAATATCTATTTGTTGTGAATGTATTTTGGCATATTTAAAGAATTTAATAATTTCAATGAACGATTAATCCATCTTTTCTTCAACGTTTCAGGTGTCGAATATACGAACAAAGAATTCACCATTGACAAAACACCGGTCAGTTTACAAATATGGTTTGTTATTATATTTGTTATTAGTGATAGATTCTAATATGAATGTTAATTATATATTTGTGTTTTGTAACATTATGATTATATTTTTTTATGATATCATTTCATTATGATATTATATTTTTTTATTGATAGTTGATTTCTAGGGATACGGCCGGTCAGGAGAGGTTCAGATCCTTGACGCCGCTTTTCTATCGGGGTTGTAAAGTAAAAGATAAATTGAAGGAAGATTATTTTAATTGCAATATTTAGGCTCTCATATTTGTATACGATGTCACAAAGTATGAAAGTTTTAAGAACTTGAAAACGTACTGGTTAAATAACGTATATCAAGTAATAAAACTTTATTTTATTTACTAGTTAGGATATTATTACTGTTTTTTGTATCAATAATTATGGAACCTTGTTTTCGCACAAATTGTTTACGCTTAAAATTATTTCTATATTATAAACCATTAAGAATACTAAAATGATTTCGATTACTTTTATTGACATCGCAGCTCGAATGGCCTCCAGGACGATTCTCCACAAACTTTCTTAGTTAAACATCGTTCGTGATGGATAAATTTTAATTCTATTTCTAAATCTCAAATTATTCGGACAAATTTAAATTACAATTTTTTACTTAAATAATTTTAAATTATTTTTAAAAAAAATACGTTATAAAATTCTATTAAAATATTTAAAATCATTTTCAAATAGATTATAATTCTAGCTGCTAAGCTTATATATGTTAAAATGATGATTATATAATCAATTATGTAATTATTGATTCACTCAAAAACTTTCAACCAAGTTAATGAGTCACTTGATTGGACATTAATTATTGGATTAACCGCTTTAATTATTAAGGCCTCACACGAGACTCTTTTTAAATAATTTTCACAATTGATACATAAAACTTTAAAATTATTTATTTCAACAGAAGATTTACAATGTTTTTTATGTTAAACAATACTAACACATATATGTCCATGCTCACGAACCCGTTTACAAAGACGACGGACTGTCTCTCCCATGTATGTGGCATTGCATCCATTACACTCAAATTTATACACTTGTTATTTACACTTTAAAATTGTCCGAATAATCCGACAGTTCCAAACATTCAAAATATCAATCCTCCATCTGGTGGGAGAAACACAATTCTAAAACAACAACAATAAACACTATTCAAAAATATTCCTCACAAACAATTTAAAAAATAGTTTAGACCCTTGGTGTTTATGTATTTTTTAATAACAAATTTTATAAAGAATAATATATGTATTGCTTTAAATAATTTAGTAAGACACTTGAACTTTAATTTATCGATAATTATGAAAAGAAGATTATACGAAACTGATGTATTGTTTAATAACATTGGATTAAATTGTGTATTGATCTTGCTATATTCTATTGAAGATATATTTGGATAAAAATTGTTTTTGTTATAAAATTAGCATATTTCAAAGAATTCTATTTCTTCAAAGAACATTCTTTAGACAAACCTCAAAAGATAAAAACGACATGTTTGATAAAGCTTGTTATATCTGATCTTCAAGACTTACATCCCAGAGTAACCCCTTTCCCTTCATGAAGCGTACTGTAAATAAGATACCTTCAATATATAAAGTAATAAAATTCTTATTTTTGTTCTCTTTTCGAGAGGTTCCTTTGAAAAATACTTGCAAAAACAATAATTGACGTTATTAAGTTTATTTATTTTATTTGATAACATCCGCATTACTTAAATACTAATAATTTCTGTCAACTGTTCTTATGTCATATTTACGTCTAATTGATAAAAAATATATATAATATTATTTTACAGAAAACATTTAAGGAGATCAAAAAAAACCATCTTTTACCGCAGTATTTTAAGGGACCATCTATAATTTGTGGGTCTTGGAATAATGAGCAAGTTTACAAACTGACATGCGATGTCCGTATAAATTAATGATATATTAACGACCCGTATAACGTAAAGCACCTTCGAATATTACAAATAAAGCTCTTACAGTTTCCTTTCTAAGTAATTTTTAACATCATATAAAACTATCAGGTTAACATAAAAAAGTTCAGAGAGATCGCGGACTAACGAGACAACAAATGATTCTAATTATTTCATATAATCAAAAATATGCTAATTGAAGGAAGTGAAGGATGATTCAACATTACACAAGTTTTGATGACAAAAAAGGCGAGATTATCAATCAGTTGAACAAGTATGGTCAATTGTGGTCCATGCTATTCATTAACAGGCATGGGGTCTATAAACATAGCGATTATTAAATACGTTAAATAATTATATAATAATTCCCCGGGGGTACTTTAATCAGTTTTAATCAAATAATAAACCAGATTTGTGTCTCCCTCCTTATCAGCTTCTTTTGCTGCAGTTGTAAGAAGGGAAAATATTTAAAAATGAAGTGCCCTGCTGTGCAAACCGGATATCAGGGAATTTTAATTAATATTTTGATCCGATATTACATGATCTGTGTGCATGAAATACCCGATCAAATGTGCAGATCAATAATTATCATTGGAAAAATCGTTATTGTTATTCAACATTAGGCAATCTTTTTTATTCTTCCTTTTCCTTCTGGAAATTTTTTTATCAATGAAAACTTTTGCTTAATTAATAACTGAAATCGAAACACTCTTCTATTTCCATTCTTTGAAAGGGGTTTTTGCAATAATTAATAATATCCCATTCGAGAATCAACCTCCACGAAAAATAATGACATCAAGATTTGTTGGAAGATCTTAACCGAAAAGATGACTAAGAAATTTATTTCGGAAAAGCAATAATATCCAAAAGAATGGATATCCACGAAAGGAGGAATGGACACTTGCCACCGCTTGAATTTCAGAAATATTGTCTTTTTTATTAATAAATTAATAAAAATTATTTCTAAAAATAATAATTATTCTAATTAATTATTATAATAATTATCATTGACATTTTATTGATACGTGGTGCAATCCATAAGTTCTTAGACTCGACAAAAAAGCAAAGTCCAATCAACTTTATTTTTTCAGAATCAGTACATCACATCAAAGTAAATCATTTCTCAATGTATGAGCCGTGTACATCAAAACACTTGCGCCAGCGAGCAACACGCTCAGAGAACGCATTTTTGTAAAAATTTTTATCCTTATGCAGGACTTTCTCATTGAGGACATCAAGTGAATGAAAGTGGACACCTTTCAAATGTTTCTTTAGGGCACTGGTCACTGTAAGCTTCCTGCAACTGCTGCAAAATATCGCAGCTTTTAGTATTGTGCAGGAGCAGAAATTTTATCACACTGCGATATTTGACGTTACTGTCCATGTCTACAGTAAAAAGTGAAATAATGGCTGTACGCACCACTCACACACACAGGTTGGGTATGGTGAGTGATATCGGTAACCAATGATAGCTCATCTATTTATAGTATCAACGTCATATACGTCATAATCTTATTTATCAACGAGTCTAAGGACTTAGGGATCACACCACGTATTTTATTCATTCATAAAAGAATTCAAAAAAGATAAATATTTTTATTCACAAAGGTAATTCCTCATAAATGTCCTTCTAAAAAATCTGAGTCCAGTTGGTCTTTCGTTGTATCTTGATAGATCTTCACCATTGACCATAATTCCCTCATTGTTATTTTCTGAACAAAATTGTTCATAAAAAATTTAATTTAAATTAAGTATAAATTTTTGTAACAATAAAACGAAAGATTATTTTATGTTGGAATAGTTAATCTGAGGGTTCTAACCATATTCAGTTTTCATGTCAACCATTCCAGGTATGTCTCACATTTTCCAAAATTATTTTATTTTAAGAAAGTATTATATTTCTTATCACTTTGATTATAGCATAATATAAATTAATTTCTTGAAATATCATTTATAATTTATAATTATTTATAATATCATTATATTCCACTTGATTTGCGAAAGAACAGACTATTGTTAGTCGAGTATTATAATAATAACCCACCTAAGTAGAATGCAAAATGTTTTTCATTTAAGAGTTTAGAACGTTCGGTGTATGTTGAAGAATGTTATCGCAATTGAAAAACATTCTCAATAACATTTTATAATTAAATATATTCAATGACCTCTTGAATTGACACTATAAATACTCAAAAAATGAACTTTCATCGATAAAATGTCACCATACATGATCCAAATAATGAGACAATCAATATTCGAATGTTACATTCTTTTTTCAGCTTTTTTGAGCTATATTAGTTTATCAAGTATGAAATTTGTAGACATTATTAAGAACACCAATTTGACTTTTCATATTTTTATTTAAACAACAATTTTGATTGTCCTTAAGACAATCTTTGTCAAAACTTTCGTACATTTGCATTCTAAATGAAATTGATTAATGAATTAATTCTCATTATTTTTTTAGCAAATGG